>APFE031412921.1:189290-261074 GCA_000404065.3 Pinus taeda | reverse complement strand
ATCAACATTGTCAGTGAAATCTTCAAAAAAATTCTTTTCTATGAGTCATGTGGCAGGTTGCTCCTGAATCAAGCAACCAATCATTTTTCCAAGAAGCAAGTGAAGCATTAAACAGATCTTCATTTACTCCAATGTTACATTGTGCCTCAATATAGTGAGCGGATTTAGGTGCTTTACCTTTTGTCTGTATCATCATTTTTACCTTTCTGTTGGTTTCTTCTCTGCTCAATTTTGTCCCATGGTAGCTTGCATGTAGAGGCATCATGTGATCCATTTCTTTTGCAGCGAATACAATGTAAATCTGCCTTTTCTCCTTGAGGATGTCTGCCCCCCCTGCCTCTGAAGTGTCTTCCTCTTCCTCTTCGTCCACCTCTTCCTCTTGTAGACTCTTGAGCAGGATATTTTTCTTTATTAGCCATGCATACAGTCTCTTCAGAAGATTCAGGGACTGTCTTCTTTCCAAAAGCTTTTTCTCTTTCAGCAAACTTTTTCACAAGAGAGTCAAAGGTTACATCTTTGAGATTTCCATTTGCTTGCAAAGACTCAAGATAATTGGAGTATGTAGGATAAGTGCCTTGAGAAAAGCAATAAGAGGGATATCCAGCTCAACCTTAGTGGATTTGATATCATGCATTATAGACTTTATTTCAGATGCAAGAGCAAGAGGATCATTATTTTGTAGTTCAAGAGTGAATAGTTTAATCATGAGTTGGACGACTTCAAGTGCAGAATGTGAGTCATAGAGTTCTTTCAGCTTTTGTAAAGCTTCAAAGGCAGTTGAATATGATGAAATATGGCGACTCACCTCTTTATTTACAGACGCTGCGATTAATGCATAAGCTTTGTTGTTCTTGTTTTCTCAAATGGCGAGCTCTTTGTCTGAGGTAGGCTTTTCTGGGTCACTGTCTCCTTCTCCGACACACACTCCTTTCCACAACTCATTGAAGATGAGGGTGTGTTGTATCATCCAGGACCAATCAGGATAGTTCTCCTTGCCAGTGAGAACTATTCCTACGATAGATATGATTGAATGCATTCTGTAAAAAAAAACTTCTACTGATAGAAAAAAAATACTTCTGCTGATATACAACGAAATTGTGCTCAAAAGAGAAAAAAGATTTCAAATACTTTTACGTACTATGTTTCTTCAAATCCCTCCAATGTTTATAAAAGGATTCTCATATAATACATCCACCATATTCCATTTTACAAATTCAGTTCATATTCTTTTCAACGCATTCAAATATCTACAAACTATTCAATATATATATATATATATGATGGTTAATATATATATATGCTGGTCAATATATATCATTCTACGCATACACCCACAGTGCACATATAAACCACAATGTTTCCCCGGATGCGCACCACGTTAATATTCGAACAGCGTGAATATTATTCAAACGTTCGAATATTATTCAAACCACAACTTTAATACACATTAAAACCATAGCTTTGAATTATTAACGCATTCAAAACTCAAACGCTGTTTAATACCAAAAGTTATGCAAACAACGTGCCACCATTATGAAATTCAAACAGCGTGCCACCATTATGAAATTCAAATAGTGTGCCACCATTATGAAAACAGCATGCCACCATTATGTAAACAAGCACTTTGATATCATTCTACGCATTCAAACGCTGTTTAATACCAAACATTATGCAAACAGTGTGCCACCATTATGAAATTCAAACAGCGTGCCACCATTATGAAAACAATGTGCCACCATTATGAAAACAAGTGCTTTGATATCACTCCCATGTTCCGTGTGATATCAACACTGAAAATTGTGCTACATTTGGGCTTGTCCTTGGTCCACATGTGTGGCCTTATTCAGATCGCACCCACAGACTACAGGCATCGTATCAGTTTCAAAGGAATGAGACCAGGTGTGAACAAATGATTTTGACAAAATATGAATTAGGAGCAAGCACCAGAGGTATTTCGAGTCCCCTCAGGATATCCAAAAAGAAAAAAACGAAAAGAAGGAGGCCGCTGTAAACACTGAAGAGCAGCGCGTTATGGACAGAGGTGTCAGGGGTAAGGAAATATGAAACGGTTTGGGGTCTGAGCGTATGAAAAAATCATAAATAGAATATGTCAGGGCAGCACATGTGTGGCAGAGAGCAATGGAGAAGATCAGGAGTTACAAAGACATAAAGGGTAAATAGGGAGCTGGCTCTGATACCATGTCAGGCCAGGAGTAACTCTAGTTTGGCAGAAAACTGATACCATTTATTTCATTAGGTAGCTATTGTTATATACAAATAATGTGACTGTTCAGTTCATCTTCTTGATGACTTTTCACATTCCAAATTCACCCAATCACAGAGGATTAGGTGTCAATAGTGCCCGCCAAGTAAATAGTGTCAGTATTTCTGGAGCGCGTATACCATCGCTAATCCATCGCGCTCAGTGGTAGAATAATTCCTTTTGGCTTTGGACAACCACTGACTTGCGAAGGCGATTGGATGATCTACACCTTCTGTGCCTTCCTGCGTGAGTACAACTCCCAGCGTGATACATGACGCATCCACGTGTACATGAAATTCCACATCCCATTTTGGGAAGACCAGGATGGGAACGGATGCCAGTTTCTCCTTGAGAACATCTAAAATTTTCATATAATCATCATTCTAGCAATATGTAGCATCCCTTTTAAATATTTTTTCCATGGGCGTTGTTATTTGGGCATAGCCCTTAATAAACTTCCTATAGTAACCCATATGTCCCAAAGTAGCGCATAACTATTTGACACTGCATGGTGCCTCAAGATTCCAAATAACATCAATCTTCAGGGTCCACCATCAGGCCTTGTTTGCAAGCCACATGGCCTAACAAGTTTCGAAAGGGAATGAGGAAGGTGCATTTTTTTAGGTTCAGCGCAATCTAGTGTCGGTGGCAAGTATCCAACATCAACCGTAAGCTCACTATGTTGTGTTTAACTAACCCAAAAATAGTCCAATCATCTAGATAGACCTCCAAGAACTTGTGGACGTATTCCTTGAATGCGGCCACCACTATGCGTGAAAATATCGTTGGCGCGTTGTTCGGTCCAAAGGGCATCATGATGTATTCGAAGAAGCTCCATTCTATTGCAAATGTTGTCTTGCTCCGATCTTCCTGCGCGATCTTGATCTGGTGGTATCCGAAGAAGCCATCCATGAATGAATATGCTTCCTAACTGCCCACATTCTCCAATATTTCATCTGTGAATGATGTCGGGAAGGGATCATGAACACAGGAATCGTTAAGTTTCCTGAGGTCCACGCGTATTCTAATTTCTCCCTTCTGTTTTTTCTCCTACACTACCATAGGACTCACCCAGTTAGATTCTTCCACTGGCTCAATAATTCTAGCTGAAAGCATTTTGTCCAATTCTTTGCGGACCTTTTCTTTATACTTGGGATTCAACTAGTAAGGCCACTACTTAACCGGCTTCGCGTCTAGTTTCAGATTGATCCTCATCATCCCTAAGTCGCCAATGATCCCCTTTAAGTCCATGATTTTGGTTGGGAACAAGTCCTGATACTCCCGGAGTAACTCGACGACCTTATCTACCATGGAAAAATCCTAATAGTCTCCAAGTGTCGCATAAATTGGTTCTGCTTCTGTGCCAATATTTTCTTGCTTTGTTTTTAGCGCAGTGACATCAAGATCCTCAATTGATGGTCCTCTAACCTTACGACATCCTTCAGTTTCAGGAATATTAATATTTCGAGGGTCATCATCATCCTTCTCTTCTTGCAGCTTATAACATTCTAGGGTGCTACTGAGCTGGGTTTCCCATGCTGGTTGAAGCACTTCTAGAGGCTCTTGTGGTATTTTGAAAATGGTAGCTTTTACTTCTTGCAGCGCGTCGTCAACAGTATCGGACCACTGGTCTTCAAATGTGAATGTTAGCAAAAATCCCTCACGCAAGATATCCCATTCACTTGTACCATGTCGGAGTTCCATCTCAGTATACCAGTTCATGGGTATAACATCTAGAGTATGGTACAACAAGTGTACCCATTCAGGCTATGGTTCTTCCCCATAGGCCTTCGTTGATTTTGCGAGGTGCACACACAAATCATCTCAGCCGTTTTATTTGTATTCTAACCATAGTTGTGGTTTCCCAAACCGTATGCGCATCATCCTCCTACATCCACGCCAATTCTCAAATGTTCCTTGATGTGTCCCCCACCATCATGTAGGTGTTGCGTGTAGTTCCCACTTCAACACATCGAACTGTTGTTGTTTTGGTACTTCACTTTCAAACTTGCTCAAGAATTCATCAACCGATGTCAATCCATCGTATGTCGGTAGATCGCGGACCTGTGTGGCTACGCAGCATAAGGATATAATCATCGTGTTGCGATTCAGCGTTGTTACTGCACTTAATTGATTGTGCCAGTGTTCTTCTTCTTCATCTGAGTCTGAGGTATAGGAGCTGGCATGCTCCCACGAGATCCTCCCTCCTACAGTCAGGTTTACCCAATCCTTATCTCGTGTAGTTATCTTGTAAATACAATCCAATTCATCGCCGCTTTCATCGTTGCACACTAGTTCAGTGTAGTGCGCTCCTTCGGCTGGGTCTAATGGGACTACCACTCGTAGTGACTTTGTCTCGAATATCATCTTCCTCTTCTTCAAGTTTATGTCTCCATTCATATCGGTCACCCAGTCTATTCCTAGCAACACAACATAGGGATTGCTATCATCCATAATCTCTATCACTTCAAAGTTCGTTTGTGTGCTAGCACCTTCGACATCAAATGTGACTCCTTGCAACCTTCCCATGGGTACAATCTTCTGTTGTTTTTCCATTCGTAATTGAATAAGGGACCACTGGAACGTGAGCCTGCCCATGTGTTACCAGGTTTGCTTAGGTAACACATTTGCATCCGATCCCAAGTCCAAGATAACCTAATACATTTTGTATTCACCAATTTTCACTATCAATCTCATCTCCCTTCCAGTGCGCAATGTATGCTTTCCCAACTTCCAGACTATGCACGACTCTCCTGATCTTATGCACCAAGTGATCAACTCTTGTAGTCCTTTCACTACCTTACTGTCACGCAACAGCTTCATGCAAATCTCCAGAAAGGTAGTAAGCATGGACGAATCCATTTTCGGCTCTGGGGGGTCCTTACTACCTGAAGTGGAGGCTTCCGTGAAGCTCTTCTTAGCTTCCATAAATGTCTCCTTTGTGTGTTCTAAGGAAAACTCAGGTTCCTTTGCAGGAGCCTTGCAAACCCATGTATCCTCCTTAGGCTGCTTCCCCTTGTCCTCCCCTATGGGTGCACCACTCCCGAGCATCATATTCATTTTGGGGTCTTCTTCACGGGGTTCAAATCTCATCATTTGGATATTTTGAGTTGGAGAAGGCTGGAGTACCCCTTTCTCGCGCATCTGCATGATCAATGTAGGACAATCACACATTTCATGATCATACTATTCATAGTATGAACAAGACATCCTCGTTGGGTTAGTACAATCGCAAACATAATGCCCTGATCCTCTGCAATTGTAGCAAATCAACTATCTATGGCCCCTTCTTGGTCCCATTCTTCCTCGTCCTCGACCTCGCCCTTGAAATCCAGGGCGCGCCATCCCTGAAGCTGGGTCAAAGATTCTTGTTTCTGTCTGCACCGTATACGCTGGGGTCATTCCATAATGAGCTCATAGCTACGATAGGTGCACTTGTCGTGACCTACCGACCTACAAAAATTACATAACAGCTACTGGGGAGTCTGTATATACTTCTGTAGCAAGTGACAGTTGTCTGTCGTGTGTTTTTCTCCTATTTGATAGATCGCACACCATAACGCTGGCGTCGTACTTGGTCTGGTCTGTGCTTCTGGTCTCAACGGTATTGGCCCCCCTCCTGCCAAGTAGTTTGCAAATACTAGACAATGATCCTTCTCGTGACCCTAGCCTTTGCATTTTATACACCATACTTCATCTCTCATCTCTGACCGTGGTGCCCTATCCTGCTTCAAACTCTGCATCTCCAAGCATAGATTTTGTAGTTGTGCGTGGATTTGTTGAACTCCCAACCCAGGATCTTGTATTGTGGTCTCATGCAATCTCATCACCATTTCCAATTCTTCATCCTGGGTTGAAAGCTTCTGTTATGATAGCGCCATCCTCAGGTGCAGTGTCAAAGATGCTACAAACCATGCATGGTGTTGTGCATTTGTGAGTATCATATTAGCCTCTTGATTGTACTCTTTAGTCACTGATCCAGATGCCACGGGGTCTTTCTTGGGAGCATTGCGATCTATTTGAACCTAATGATTGACTACATCTCGGATTTCGAATGGCTAAATTCTCTGTTCAACACATTCTGGATCTCTGTTATCCCTGCGTTTGGGTGATCATTAGAGTGCTTGATATACCAAGTCAGCATGTGATCTTGCAACGTGCTCACCAATGTAGCCTTTTTAATGTTATCATCTATGACCCCTTGCACTTCCCACATTGCTCTTACCACAAACCAGAATTGGCTTGGGTCCTCGTTTCCTACTCCTCTGGATATGGGTAGCTTGATCACGTTCACCATGTTGAACGATGGGATTGATGAAGGTGGAGTGGGAGGGGATGACGATGAGGATGGTGAAGCAGTTGGTGGTGTTAACTGTGGAATGCACTACTTTATCAACCTGACCACACATCTCAGAGAGAACCGAGCGAGCTCCTCCTCACTTTCTCGTAATGGTGAAATTAGGGGACTGTTTTATAATCCCTCGCTACCCTTGTATATCTTTCCACTGCACGTTGTCCCAAACATTAATGTATTTGCATAACCCTCTTCTCACAAAATAGCATATTAATCCAGGTATTTAATGATTTGACGTACCTCCCTTGCGATCCTTTGAGAAAATGTCATTCAGCATCACTATAGCTCACAGTTGTGTCTATCGTGAACTCAGTGATGAATCCCCCTATTATCTGGTCAAGCCAATGGTCCATTGCGTGTGCGATATTGTCTTCTGATGCCTCTAGTTTGCACACCAACTCCAAGGTCCACACTATTGGTTGGTCAAGCGTATACCTCCCATGATTGTCGGCTAGTGTCGTGATCCAATCATATAGTTCAGATGAAATGGACGCAAAGAAAATCTCATGGATATCCATATATACGTAGTGATCTAGCCATCTTTTCTCAGATAGTTGCGAAGTTCTGTTTTCTTGTGTCGTGAACTCGTGAATCTTCTGATCCAACCACTCTTCAATTTCCTTCTTTGTTGGGTTTCAATGGTCCAACATCAAACATCCCTTAGGTAGATCCCAGTCACGACAACGGAACCATTTGTTGGCTACTAGGGGCCTGACCCAGGTTCAACAATGAGTTTAGCCAAGCAAATCCGAGCACTACTAGCCCTTTCGACAACAGTCCACGGAGCGCAAACTAAGGTGTCACTTGAGGTAGTATGGGAGGGTGCTGGAACTAGGTTTCCACACCCTAGGGATGTCTGGATGTGGGAAATCAGTGCCCAATATAGCCTTCATGCCTACTAGTTTGTGCGTACCGAAAGCTTATAGTGCTCTTCGCGCAACTTTAGCCATAGCGCGATCAATATTAAGTAACCGATTCTTTCTTAATTAGGGTTCATTGATTAGGTATTAAGGAGATTCACAATCACAGACATACATATAAGTGCGCGTAGATAAGTAAATAGTTAAACGCATAACATTCAATTACCGATCTGAGAGCCAAATGCATAAAATATTAAATCAACTGATCCTTATTATTATTGTCTTCAAAACTTGATTCAATACAGACTTGACTCCTTCCTGTGCACTCAGCTACATGGGTCCACGCACTCAGCTACAGAGCCTCTACCCTCTACTATGACCCAAGATCTTCAGATCTACTTCTATTCTCTAACCATGCCTTCGCATCTATCTATTACATTACCAGATCCATCAAGATTGACTCTTACAATTAGATCCTTGCTCTATTTATACAGTCCCATGGTCCGCGGACCATGGGTAAGCCAACACAATTTACATTAGCTTACATTATTTTAGGGCGGACAACCCTAGACTCTTACACTCTGTGCCCGCATTTTGTGGGGTCTTTACATTACATTTGACCAAAACTCGGGCTTCAAGCCCTAAAAACTTGCTATGGGGGGCTTCGCTGCCCAACACCTAGCCATGGGCGAATGTTTCCCTCTACCTCATTAAGTACATTACTTGTGAGGGAAGGGAAACAATTGTGTTTAATTACCACTTTCCATTGCTAAACCAGCTCCGGCCCCAATAGCTCATCAACCTTCCTTATTTCTTGTTTTGCAACATTAGGCATATGGCCGCGATTGTGAAAATAGTTGGACATCCAGAAATGTGCATCACCAACCATGGCCTAATAAAATTCATTGTGTTGGATGTTTTGAGCTGACAGGGCAAGAATTGGGAAGAATTCATGAGGAAGAGGCCCAAGACCACCCGCAGAAGGAAAACCGAGACATCTGAGGAAGCTCTAGCGGTGACAAAGGAGAAACCCCGCCCTTGATAGTAAGAGTTATCAAGAGGCCAGTTGATAAACCAATTGGTGATAGGAGGCCGAAGCACAGGATAAGGGTTAGCGGGCACCCAGAGTCCCCATCCATGTCAAGAAATAACAAAGAAGCAGCAGAGAAGAAAGAGGAGGAGCAGGCTTAGCTAGAGGAACCTTCTTCACTTGGTAAGAACGAAACCCAATCTTTGTTGTCAAAAATTGAAATTCTAGAGAAAGAAAATAGAGAATTGAGGGAATAGGTAGCAAAAGAAAAGGTAGAGCCAAAATCCCCAGGGCTAGATACTTTGGCAGAGACCATGGAGAGGGACAAAAGCGAAGATGTCCGAGGAACTTTGTGCATGGCCTGTGCTAAGAAGTTGGTGGCAGTAGGATTTAAAGTCTGTGTAACAGATACCACCTTGAAGGAGACTCAAACTGAAATTTGGGAAGTTGCTACAAAAGAACCCATTGAGGACGTTGTTGTTACACAAGAACTAGCAACCGAGATGACACAAGCCATAGGAAGTGATTAGGTAATGGATACATAGGATCCCTTGGCTAATATTGTTGTTTTAGCAGAACTAGCAGTGGAGGAGGAAGCTAACCTAGAGAAAGACAACGTACAAAATTCTATGGATAACATTGCTACTACACAAGAACCAGAAGTGAAAATGGAAGCTAACCAGGAAGATAAAGAAAATGTAACAAAATCCACTAATGAAGCTATTGTTACACAAGAACCAGCAGCTGAGGTGGAAGAGTGTCGCCCTCAGATGCTGCTACACCCTCAATTGATAGTGCATGCAGAAGAACATCGGGTCCTAATGAAGGATGGTGTTATGAGAGATTGTTGTTGTTGCCAGAGTTGCAAAAGTGGAAGTAGTTGGCACTCTCTCTAGAGGAGGGAGTGATTTCACTTGAAGTACATGAAATAATAATGGATTCCCTGAGAGAATAATGGCTAAAATAAGATTCCGTTATCTCGCTCTAAACCCGCCAGCATGCAGGTGGCCATCCCTGTCATACCCAGTGTTCCTTTGGGAACGTTATTACTTATTTCAATTAAAGGAATTTTTTGAGAATAGGTCCTATTTTGGTTCTTCAACATGTACTTTTTTGGAAATTTTTCATTCCCGTGACTTTGATGACTAGAACTTGTTGTGCGAGCTATTCTTGCACAATAACATGTGCGAATATGTTAGCACAAAGATGGTGGTGAGTGTCTTATCCTCATGGGGGATTTGTAGTTGCGAGCATTCCTTTCATTCATGAGGAATCATATTGAGTGGCACTTGGTCGAGAAAACAGTAGAAGCCAACAAGGAGAGAACAACATTTTGGGTCAAGGCTGAACCCGGGATGGCTTATGAACTCCAGCGAGAGTTTAAACTATTCTTGAGCACTCCAAAAATCAGAGAACAATCAACCACCTATAGAGAAAGGGTCGTGAGGATCTGCCTCAACCTGTATATAGAGATGAAAATCCGAGTGTTGGCCAGATGTCTCAAGCGCACAGAGGCCTATAGCGTGGACTTACAGGAAGGGGATCCCTTTGAGTACAGCAATTTCATGGTTGTTGTTACACAGGTGTCGAAATATGCTCGGATTGTGCAGACACTGGGGGCGTTCTGGATTGGCCTCATATTCAAATTTCCTTTGATATGGTTGCCATTGGATGAGTATCAGCCCGATTACCACTTATGTGACTAGAAAGAGGAATATTGGCCACGTCAGTTGATGGCCATTCAAGGATTCAGAGCTCCGAGCAAAGACACTGTTGGTGACTACAATCTCACACACTTGCATTGGCGGTACAATAGAAGGAACTAAGATTCTGCATGGGGAAATGCAGTTGCTTCAGTCGGGGGGAGATGTTGGGTGTGGTTTTTTACCTATTTTCTACACATTCTTTCCCCAATTTTGACCTTTCTGTCCTCCAGGCCTATGACTTTACATGATCAAATTTCTTGTTTTCTTACCTTTTTAACATATTCTACTGTCATGTTACTTTGTTGTATTTTACTGAATAATACAAGGCTTTATTCCTTTTTGTGGCTAACTGGGAGAGTATTGAAGAAATATTTTGGGAATCTCTTCTTTTCAGGTGATGGCTCACGAGAACAAATCTATGAAGCAAACAGGAAGTGCAGATTAACTACAGAAAATGGTAGAACATTTCGCTGTTACACCCTGGATGTTGTTATAGATTGATGTTACACATTGGATCTTGTTACAGGTTGTTGTTACACATTGGATGTTGTTACAAGATGATGTTACACCATGCACTAATACAAGAACTTGCCATCACACCAAAAGCGTTGTCGCCACTAATGTCGTAACCTGTCAAACAACCATTCACTCGATGTTGTTGCGTTGACGCTGGGAAATGTGGGTACTATTCCAAATAATAGCTATCGGTAGTAGGGATTGTTTATTTTTGAAGCAACAAGACCCAAGCAGTTGCAATCATAACTAATGTATGTTTGTATTTAGAAATAGTTTGTAACTATTATTTTTTATCAGCATGAGAATCGTAAGATTCTCATGACTGGTCTGTTTCTAATTTTGGGTTGTAATAACTTTAAAGGAACTCAATTTTTCATGTACAAGGACACGACATATAGAAAAGTATTGTTACTTTGCTTCTGTAATTCTATGTTTATTTAAAATATCTATCAGCATGGTCATGGTGTTACTGTTCTTCAGTTGATTTGTTAATCACTTTTGTGTTATTCCTATGCCCTACTGAGGAGGAAGAGCCCTCCTCTTTGGTAGGGATTGTAATGATAGGAGTAGTGTACATTCTAGTTTAGTTAATTGATTTTTGGTTTCTCATTGTTGTTGTACAAATTGTGGATTATATTTGCTTATGTTTCTATTTATATTATGCAGTTACACTGATTTCATCAACAAAATGGTAGTAACCAGCTGGAGTAGATATTAGTTCCTGTGTGGCACGCCTTTACTTTGATAGTTGCGAGTTGTTATTTAATTTTGTAGAGTGTTTTTATGTCTACATGCATGGTTTGATTCATCAATTTATATCAGCGACATCCTTTACTGTTTTCCGCATTTTCTCATTCTTGGCTGGAGTGTATTGGCATAGGTAGTGTGAACTCCATTGAAACAACAAGACCTACCCTAGGTTGATAATTAAATGTTGCGGTCTCAGTCAATTAAGATTGATTAAAACAACACTAAAACAAGCATATCAAAGAGTTAGTCTCACCACAATGGACCGACTTCTAGTGATGTCTTGCATGGCTTGCTTAAGCCATTTTGTCTCACATGAGAGCATGTGCATTCTAATGCAACGTCATGTCAAGTGTAAGTCAAGTGTCGATATTTGGATGTAACAGTCATATAGTAGATGAAGATTCATGAGGGTAGATGAACTGTCAAAAAGGGTAATGTAAGGGATCACCCCACCCTTTGCTATAAATAGAACCTCATAACTTATTGTAAAGGATTTTGATCAGCCAAGCCTCTAATAAGACTATCTTGGAGAGATCTTGGATAGTATTGTAATGAGCCTTGGCTTCTCCATTGCACAGAGCTAGTACATCTCTTTGGAGGAGAAGTTAGTTGCGGCTGTAATGTTCCGTTATTAGAACCAGTGGTTTGACATGGATGTATTGTATGACTGTAACTTACGCTTCTTAAACTCATTTCCCCTGTGAAAACTCATTTCCAAATATTTCTACTTCCAATCATTCACAGGACACATTGGATGTCAGTCCATCATTATAGTGCAGAGAGGAGACATCTTCCTCTAGAAACCCATCCAATCTATCACCTGTTATTTCTAAAAACACAAAGGGTGAACATCTTTCCTTCTCATCTACCCCTCTGCTCGATTCATCAAATCATGAGGATGTTGACAAACATCCTAAATTTTCTGATCTTGGTTGTCGTGATCTCTCTACTTCTTCATTTGATCATGATGTTGATTGAATCATTGTTAATATGTCTAAGGCACTGGTCTACAATGATATATTTGTCAACAAAGTCGAAACCCCCCAAATTATCGAGGCACTTCAGCCCGAGCTGATGTTTATGTTAGGCCCTCGCTCTCCTAAGGTTCGTTTCACTTCTGATCAGGAAATTGTTGTAACACTCAAGGCTCCTCATCACTCTCTACTTTGCATTGAAGATCAACCAAACACTCAGATTTCACTTCCTCCACTAGAACTACACGATCCCATCACTCATGCGTTGGAGGAATTTTACACAGCAAGAACACATGCACAACGTAAGTGGTCTACCTTTCTCATGTTTACTTGCATTTCATAGTCAAGAGAATGAATACACTCAACATCTGCATGTAGTGAATCAAAGCACCATCGCAGCTCCACAGAATGCATGTCATGCGCTTTCACTCATCTTTGTTTTGTAGTTGCTTGTAAGCTCAGAGTGTGTCCATCTTCATCTTTATATCTTTCATGTTTGTTGGTTCACACACGGGTTTCTCGCAGACCAAGCCTTCACCAACATGGGTCAACCAATGCACCAGTGGCTACATTGGAAATATCACTTCACGTGATTAGGCCCATGCACCGTTACGTTAGGAGTAGGAGTAGTGTTTTCTTTCAGTCTGTTTGCTTGCATGCTTGTTTTCTTACATGCTTTGTTTGTTTGTTTTCTTTCTTGCATGTTTTCTTACTCTCTTTGCTTTCGCTTTTGCTTTTACTTTTGCGTTTCTTTGTTTTTTTTTTGTTTGCTTGTTTTGTTCGTAGTTTAGTTTCACATGAAACCATGTACGACTCTTGAAACAAGATGTGTAAAGTACAAGAGGCCTTGTGCAACTATCACTAATTGGTCATATGTCATCCTACCTCTGTATGAAGAACTTGTTACTTTTAGTCCATGATACATCGATGGAAAATATGTATTGTTCGAAGTGAACCTTGGTGAAAACACAAGCATGCTAACTAGTGTCACCTACTCCAGTCAATTGTTTTTGGGTTAATCCTTGTCAGCTTTGTAAAGTAGAGTAAGGTGAGGGGGAAAACCTTAACATGTACGTCAGAGGTATACTAAACTACTTCTCTATAGGAACAACATCTTCTACTCTCAATAAGTCGGGATCGCTCTTCTACCTCTGAAATGAATAAGTGTTATGCACAGTTATGAAAAAAAATGAAAAATGAATAAGGAAAAAGAAGAGAAAGGCTTCGTGCGTTGAGAGGTGATGAAAGTAATTCTGTCAGGATAATGACCAAGCTCATTGGTAGCGGAGCCATGCTTGTGTTCTTACGTGACTCCGCCAGGGTACTGTTTAGGCCTGCTGGCATAGGAGCAACACCAGAGATGAAACTAAGACTCTGACGACTATACTTCTTGTGCACCAATATACCCCTCAACTCCAATCGAAACAAATGTGTTGCCTTGGATTGGAATGTGTGTCAATCAACCAAGATCTTGGAAGTTGCTACATCTTACAATCAAGCTAGTACAGAAACCAAGAGGAACTAAGAACTGAAAAATACTTTTGGAGTTGTTAGACTTGTTTTTCACGAACAAGGTCCATTTATAGAGTTGGAGTTCTCCAAGCGTTTTTCAAAGTGTCGTAGTGGCTACAACCACCATCCAAAATTTTTCCTTAGCTTCATTTTGGAGCCTCCCTAAAAACCTTATTCAGCACCATGTCTTGTTTCGTCAAGTACACAAAATTCAGTGATTTTCTTGCAGATAGATAGCCTCTCCATCAAATCTCATTGCACTCCCCTTGTAGGTTGTTCTCTTGGACTTGGTTTGGCACCAGGCTGAGCAACTACCTCAAAAATTTGTGCAATTTTGGAGGGAAACTAGCCTTCCCTCCAGAAATTGCGCAATTCTATCTAGCAACCCGTTGGGCTCTAGAATTGCATAATTTTGCCAGTCACGCTTCATCTAGAAAAGTGCTAAATTCTTCTTAGCAACATTGCAATAGTCAGCTAATTTACCTAGAAATTGTGAAAATCTCCTGGGAAGCCAACCCATCATCCTTCCAAAAATGCGCATTTTCTCCTAGCAGTTGAGTGGGCTCATGCATGTGCAGTTGGGTTGAACAGTTCCAGCCGGCACTGAGAAAAACTGACTTTCATGCATGGGTTGCTCCTCCCAAGGCAGCATGCAAAGGTATCCCTTGTTTCAGGGATCTATTTTTAGCAGTCAGAGGTTACATGCGAGGATCATTTCAGAAACATCCCACCAAGTGTCGCTCTTCCTAGATTTGTGGCATGTGCGTCACAACCTCAATTTTATCAAAACTCATGAACCAGGCACTGCAAAGCTCATTCCTCACATTGACCTTGTAGCTCTAACATCCCACATTGCATCTACGAGTCATCGGAACATTAAGCTCAGCTTTTCTGGGGTAACCCTGCCATCCATGTCTTATGTTGCATTTCTAGCACTTTTTATGTTTCACTTCGTATGAATGTTGTCTATTTGATTCTAGTGAGTGCTTGTTGTCGCTTTGATACATACTAGCTTGTACTAGCACCATTTTAGTTTTTGTTGACATCTCATTGTTTCCGCATGCATGAAATTGTTTTTCACGAACGGTCGTTGATTCGACAACTCGCCTCACCAACATGTATGTTGTTCCATTTTCTGAATTTGACATTCACTATTTGCATGCACAATCATTGACTTATGCTTACACTCAGTATCACCATGCATTCACATTCATGTTCTCTTTCAGCTGCCCATCGTCGAGCCTAGGTAGCCTTGGCACGGACTCTCCCTCACCAAGACAACATTGGATAATCCTGAGAGGGAAGGCTCTGTATTCCTCTCAGGAAATGTGAATTTCTACCCAATGAATATCCTCCAGTCTTGCATTACACAATTTTGAGGGACAAGGATTGTTGGCCCAGAAAATTGCACAATGCAGTCACTGAGTTTGCAGCCATTTCTAGCTGAGATTGGACATTGTGTAATTTCAACAGTCATCATCTAGGCTGGAACTATGCATTTGGGTAGTTCTAGCAGTCAGTCAGCCTCCTTACAACCCAAACCATGCCTTGCGTAGTTTTGTTAGTTAGTCTCCCGACCTCACGACCAAAATTGTGCAACCTTCATGATCAGTGACATAGGTATGTTGCAAGTCAATTCTCAAGTTCATTTTGGTTTTCGATTGACAAATTGCTTGCCATGAGTGTTACCATAGTCACCAGGTATCGCAAGTGTTCATCTTCCTCTGAGCAGTATAGGTAAAATGGTTTCCAAGAGAGCAGAGTTGAAGACATCATTCAGAGCACACTTGGGGATGCAGTCGATCAAGTGTCTATGGACTTGCCTACCCATGAAGACATCAAGTTGACTATAGACAAGGACGTCAAGATATGGCGGAAGTAGCATCAGAGTGAGTAGCATCATGAACAGGAGTTGAAAACAACATACCAGATGCAATGAATGCAAGAGGAAGATTGTTGACAACATAGAGGCAGAACAAAGTTGCAAGCTCAAGCAAATCCACTTATGATGAAAGCAACTTTGGAGACTTGGGCTATGAGGTGATGGCGCAACATGGAGATCGCGTGAAGATAGAGAATGGAATAGAGAAGGAGTTGCATTTGTTGAAGAAAAAACTCAAGGAACCACATGAGATGTATAGACAACCGAATGAGTTGCAGCAGAAACAGGGACAACAAGGGGCAAAACATGCACTCATGGATGAAACTGCTCCCATACAAGTTAGATATCCATCCTAACAGCTGGCACAGAGTATACATAGTGAGAAATGTTGTTGATCGCATGCAAGGGAATGTAGCAACATGAATTTCATTGTGTGCATGCATGCGATCCCACCCAATTAGCACATTCACCAAGGCAAGGACAACAAGCAAGTCCAACTGGAGCTGAACATGTATTTGATAGTTGATGCGCATGACCACCAGCACACACTAGCAGATCAACATGGACACTATGCATTAGTGTGTCGCTGATTCAACGTACCAAGAAGACCATGCACATGTTAGCAGACAAGTTAGATGGAGGAGTCATTGTTGAACCTCAGAATTACCCTCTCCTTGATAGTTTTTCTCACCTCTTTCCCTTACTTTTCCATAAGATTACAGATCCCAATCGATGATAAATGATAGGTTTTGTCTTAAGGAAGGAATTAAATGATTGACATGCTATATTTTTAATTTTTTTCTATTTGAATAATTTTTTTCAAATTAGCTACAGAACGGAACCTATTCTGCAACTAACTGTGTATTCTGTAGCTACTTGCATCGTTTGGCAGGTTCCAGGTGTCAAATGAAGAATCTGACCACATGGGCATCTCTAGAATTGTCTCCACATGGATTCTATCCTATTCACTTAGCCCAAATTGACAAGAAAGCAAGCTCAATATCATAGTCAAAGGTGGATTCAAACATATGATACCCGGAAGCAATAGGACTCTTCGTCTTCTCTTTCGTGGTTAATATATAAATCTAACAATTTTGTTGCAAGCATTAACTCGGATCATCCACCTGTGTTAATGTCTCTGTTGCAAACATCTCACTCGAACTTAAGTCACTTGTAGCTGATCAGACATTTACATAGTTTTGTTGTAATACATATGAGCCACATGCAGCTAATTTTCCTCAAAGACAGTTATGATTATTTCCTTTTAAATACTGGTTGTACAGAACCGAGGGGGGGGTGTTGGAGAATTTTATATATTAAGTTTAGACTTCTAGCTCTATATTTTAGGACTTCATTCCTTTCTATAATATAATTCATGTGTTGACCAATGATTGTTTAAGAGAGCATTTTCAATTAGTTAGCAGCTCAACCTAGTCAGTTGCAGAGGGCCCTTGCACTGAAGGAGGTTTTCTTTCCATTCATATTCTGTTTAGTTTTAATTTCATTATTTTCTTTTCACAGTATTTCTAACTTAGGCTGATTTATTTTAGTTTTGATCAATAGCATAATGTTAAGACTCAATTGTGCAGTCTTGTTCTTCCAACACATTTCATGAAAGGAAACAATTTTGTTTCTAAACTGAGTAAGGTTGAAGTAATGAGAATGCACTGTTGTCTAGCTTACTCACCATTTTGTTATTTATTTTCTAGGAAATATTTGTCAATCCACTGTGTTAATGAATGTTTTTGATCAGAATTTCAAGTTTATACTCATCCTAAACTAAATGGTTAAACATTCACTTCACACAATGGTTGAAGTCAATCAGTTACCTTTTGCATGTTTCATTTAGTTGTCTAGATCATAAAGTACAAAAAGCTGCTTGTATCCCATCTCAAGAAGGTTATATTTCAAAATTGAAGGTTAGAGTAACTAGAAGTACTACAGTTGATTTCATTCTTTGTAGTTATTTCAACATGCATTGCAACTTCACCCTTAATTTTAAGAATTAGATTCATGACTTAGGATTAATGACGAGATAGGACAAATGCTCTGTTTTTCCTTTCTTTAAATTAGATTTTGACTAGTTTCAGCTCTTAGTTCGCCTTTAGGAAGTTTAGATTCAGTTTCTCATAGTTCATATTGTACATCATTAGGAATCAAACAACAGAAACCCTGAAAACAATATAAAAATACAAAACAACGAAGTAAGAAGGGTTAACTAAGCACATATAGTGCACTACACTTCATCAGCTTACAAACCTCGGTTGATAATTTATACAAGCAATTTAGGACACTAAATCGACTAAACATTTTGGCGTCATTGCCGAGGAAGTGTAAATTAGGTAACCTTATCTCTTAGATTAAAAAAAAATGATATGCGTAGAGAAAGAGACTATAGGGGTAGATTTATAGTTAGAGGCAGGAGTTCCATTCCTACAACACCACCTACTCCACCAAGACTAAGAAAAGATACACCTCCATCTCAAGCTCATACTCCTAGCCATAGAAATCATGAAGTTCTAAGGTTAGAAATTCAATCAAGACGATCTCCTACTTCATCTACTGATGTAGTCCTATAGGAGGAAAATATTGGATCTCCAACAGAAGGAGTAGCCTTTTTCACCTCCACAGGGGAGAATATTTTAGTTGAAGAATTAAGAATACCTAGTGAGGAAGAAGAAGTAGAACCCCTATCCCACATACCATTAATAAAGGAAACTGAGGAAGAGAAATTAACCTTGCAGGTGTGACACAGGCAAGTTTACTATGCGAACAGAGGCATCCTCTGTAGCCCTACAGTGGGTCTAGTCACGGAAAAGACAATACCAAAGCAAATTTCCTTATAAAGTAGGTGTTATGAAGGCCTACCTTTAGGTCGTCGTTCAATGAAGTCCTCTTCGTGTTGCTTCATCTTTTGTTCTTCTACTCACTTATACCTGAAAACAACATGTAGAGAAACACCACAAATGCAATTGAAAATGACCAAACAATCTACTTGAAGAGTCAAGGAACCTCAAGCTATTGACATACAATTCAACATATGATATAGGAAACAAGCTATTGATTTGTATTAATATAAATCAGAGTAAAACTTACAACCAAGCCTTGACATCGTAAGTCTCCTTGAAGGGTCCTATCGACATGTCTCCATAAGCATTTATTTGTGAATCGTCTCCCAAGGGAAAAAATGACTCTCTCTTTCTTTGAAAAGATTAATGCTAGAAAGTTCTCAAACCAAATCTACTCAAACATCTCTCAAGCCAAAATACATGTGGTGCTACTTCCACACTCCAATAACACTCTATACCTCTACTCCTCTCTTAGAAACCTGAAGCTACCAAATTACATCTAGCTATCATCAAGTTACATCCAAGTTAGCTGATCTCATTCATGCAGGAGACATTTATAGGAGGGAGAAGTTCCATAAGAGATGGGAGGAAGAGCTTATCTCTTAGGGAGGTTGCACAAAAGGTGGAACAAATATCCCAAAGGAGAGAAGTGAGCAAATATGACCCAACAACCAGCCCTAGGACCACCCATGAAGTAGTTTCATCTTGAAGCTTCGACAAGTTGTTAAAAAACTTGTCAAAACTAGATCTTCACGGGTGAAACACGAGGACAAAGTGACAACTTCTCTAGGGCTGGTGAAAACTTAGCCATCTTCGCGGGTGGGACAACTGATGACCCATGACAACCCAAAAACGTAGGTAAATAGGGGTCTGCTTTAGGGATAATGAACTAAAACATTCTTCTTGAGATTACAAGGAAGGTATTAACATATAATTGGCAACATGACATAGATTAGATGTCAGTAATATGGGCTGGTGGTATCTGGGATCAGGGAATGTGGGGTCAGTGAAAAATTATTGTGTAATAGCAGGTTGAATCTTATATTGACTTTGAAGAAACTGTCATGGCAAAAGAAGGAGAGGATGGAGAATTCACATTGTTTGGAGGATGAAGAGGTACATGAAATAATGGAGAAGGCAAAGTAAATAATGGAGGAGGTAGATGAAATAGGGAAATTGATAATTATTTTCGATTCCCTATAGTTGATGAAGAAACAATTGCCACAATGAAAAATATCTCACCTTCTGTCGTCCCAAATTTCCATGGGTTAAAAAGTGAATATATTGAAACATTTTTATTTTAATTTGAAGTCTTGTGCAAAACTTATGATTATTTAGAAGACTCTCAAAAACTTAAGTTGTTTCCTTCAATGTTGAAAGGAGCTGCTTTGAAGTGGTTCATGGGGTTGGTTACTCAGTCCATTAGAACATGGATGACATGAAGAAAGTGTTTTTGGATAGGTATTTGGATTATTGCATGCCTACCAATCACAAGTATGAAGTATTCAAAATGATGCAAAGAGAGGATGAAAATTTAGAGGATTTAATTGAGAGATTCAACTATAACTTGAAAAGAGAAAAGATGGATAACTTAGATGAAGATACCTTAAAAGCTCTTCTATTAAAAGCCATTAGAGATGAGTGGACATATATCATTAACATGATGGGTAAGGGAGATATCTCTCAACTCCCATTAAGTGACATAGGAGAATTATGTGTTCATCTCTCAAGAGGAAAATACAATACTCGGAAAGGTCCAAGAGATCCTTCTCTTGTTAGAGTGAATAAATCTACAACTGGATCAGTGAGTAGGGAAAAAATTGGGAATATTCTTGATGAATTCAAAACAGATATTTTAGGGAGCCTTAGTGACCAAATAGACACCCTTAAGTTACAAAACAAGTAGAATACCGAGGCTGATGGTTTAGCTATTTTCTGTCCAAATGCAGAAAAAAAACATGCTTTAAGAGAATGCCCTTTGGATGCAAAAATCATAGAGACTTGTGTGATTTGTTCAGAAAACCATGAGACCAAGGGTTGTCCTTCAATTCTAGGTCTTAAGGTTCTTTTTTAAGAAGAAACAATTCCAAATTCAGCAAAATATCGTTTCTTTGTCTTAAGAAGACCTTCGCAGGGGTCACAAAATCAGGGATTTAACAATCAAATGTATCTTTAACCCCCACCAAATTTGAATTCTTGGCAACAACCTTGGCCTCAATCTCAATATCAATCTGAAACTTGGGCTCAAGGAATAGAAAATCCTTATAGAAGGTTCTCTCAATATTGTTAATATCCTCCATCATATCAAAATTATCCTCCCCCACAAATTCCACAACAAAATCAGCAGCCACAACTTCAAAATAAGAATCCTCAAATTTCACTACCATTCCCACAACAAAACTAGCAATCTCAAATTCAAAATCAGAATCCTCAACTCTTACTACCATTTCAGCAGAGACCAAATCAGCTACCTACCCAACCACTACCAAACACCAACAATGAAAATCCTCATAATACTTACATGGTGGAAGGACAACAATTTCCAACTTACATGATCACTCCTCTAGATCTTAACGATGTTCAACTAAGATCCGGTAGGATATTAGAAAAGGAAAAGCTTTCTGTAGTTATTAAGGAACAAGACCATTCTGAGGAAGATACTCTACAGCCAAATAAAAGATTTGAAAGAACATCTCTCCAAAACCAAAATACTAAATGAAAAACAGTAAGAACCAATGAACTCAACTCCTATCATTTAACACCCAATATCTACTTCTGCACCTCCTTTTCTTGAAAGATTACAAGTTGATAGAGGGGTAGAAAAGCAGATTATGATGCCTAATTATGATTAGATGAATTGAAAAATGTCTGTATCAAATCCCTTTGTTACAAGCCATTGAGGAGATTCCAATTCTAGCTAAAACAATAAAGGAGTTGAGCATAAAGAAACCAGGAAGAAAAGAAAAAGAAACAAAAAGAATTCACCTGGTAGGAAAAATTGCAAACATAATGATGGGAAAAATTGCCATACAAAAATATGTAGATCCAGGAAGTCCATTTGTAAAAATGCATATCAATGGAGTTGAAATTCTGAATACATTGATTGATTTAGGAGTAGCAATAAACATCATGAGCAAACAAACCATGGAATAGCTCAAGCTTCCTAATCTTTTTTACACAGCTACATTACTGCAATAGCAAATAGATCTGTAATCAAACCAAATGGTGTGTTAGAAGATATTTCAATATCCTTATATTCTTGGGAATACCCTGTTGATTTTATGATCTTAACCCCCAAGAAAAATCTAGGAGGACATCCACATATATTAGGAAGATCTTGGCTAGCTACAACTGATGCTTTCATTAGTTGTAGCTCTGGTGACATGTATACTTCTAATGGGAATTCGACTAAGAAATTCACTCTATATCCTCTAGCAAGAACAATCACAGAAATAGATGACAAAGAATGGATTGATGATGAAAATGACATTCGTCCTCTCTTTACTATTTCATACATTAGTGAAGATAGTCGAATGTTGAACACAATGGAAAATTTTGAATCATCTCCAGAATATGAACATGATCAATTCCAAGAAAAATCCAATATTGAATATTTGTCATCTAGGCAGATGTCTCTTTATTCTATAGAATAATTTGGTAGCTCTACAATTGAAATCTTTTCAAGGAGAACATTGAACATAAACAATAACTTGGAGAAATTACAACAGGAAAACATAATCAAAACATTACAACAACATTATGTTGCATATGCATGGGAATATACTGACATGAAAGGAATTATTCCTAAGACTTGTATACATCACATCTACATTTTGAGGAAAATTGTAAACCTATCAGACAACCTGAAAGAAGGATGAATCCAAACCTTAGGGAAACTGTGAATGAAGAGTTGCAAAAACTACTGAATGTAAACTTCATTTACCCAATTTCAGACAACCAATGGGTTTCCCCTCTAGTGATTGTGCCTAAAAAGAATGGTAAATGGAGGGTATGCATTGATTATCGAGAATTGAATAAATCTACCCATAAAGATCATTTTCCTTTGCCCTTTATAGATCAAGTGTTAGATACATTAGTAGGTAATAAGTATTTCTCATTATTGTATGGTTTTAGTGGTTATAATCAAATTCAGGTGGCACCTGAAGATCAAGATAAAACCATATTTACTTGTCCATGGGGAACCTATGCCTACAAAGTACTTCCTTTTGGATTATGTAATGCACCTGCAACATTCCAAAGAGCAGTACTAGGAATTTTTTATGATCTAATACATGATTGTGTAGAGGTATATATGGATGACTTTATAGTCTATGGGAATACATTTGAAGAAGCTTTAGAAAATTTTGAAAAAATTCTTAAAAGATGTAAGGAAGCAAACCTTTCACTAAGCCATGAAAAATATTTTATGATGTTTACAGAAGTGATTGTTTTAGGACATCACATTTCAGGAGATGGAATTAAAGTTGATAAATCTAAAGTTGAAGTCATATCTAAATTATCAATTCCAAATTGTCAAAAGGATGTTAGAAGTTTTCTAAGATTTACAAGATACTATAGAAAATTTCACTAAAATAGCATCCCCACTCTTCAAATTACTCACCAAGGATTGTGAATTCAATTGGAACCCTAATTTCCAGTTAGGATTTGAGACTTTAAAAGCAAGATTTTCTGAAGCACCCATCTTGAGAGGTCCAAATTGGAAACTACCTTTTCACATTTCAACATATGCTTCAGATACAACTCTACAACTCTGGGAGTTGTATCAGGACAAAAAAATTTGATTCCATATGCCATATACTATACAAGTAACAATTTGTCTCCCACCGAGTTAAATTATATTGTAACTGAAAAGGAATTTTTAGTTGTTGTTCATGCTATCAATAAGTTTAGACATTATATAACATGCTATGAAACCTTTGTTCATACAAACCACTCTGCAATTAGATACTTAATGAATAAACCTATTACTAATGGCAGAGTTACAAGATGGCTATTACTCTTGCAATAATTCAATATTAATGTGTTAGATAGACCTGGAAAACAAAACACAGTTGTTGATTTCTTGTCCAGAATTAAAAATATCAAAGATGACACTCCGGTTGAAGATAAGTTTCCTGATGAATATTTTTTGCAGTGACTACTCAGACCCCTTCGTTTGCATATGTTTCCAATTACTTAGTCACAGGGAAATTTCCTTCACATTTGTTTCCTAGAGAGAAAAGAAAAATATTTCAAATAAGTGCAAGATACTCATGGATCACTAATGAATTGTATAAAACAGGTCTAGTTCTCATGATTAGAAGATGTGTTAGGGAAGATGAAATGCCTGAGATTCTTAAGGCATGTCATGATGAACCGTGTGGTGGACACTTTGTTGACAACAGGACAACCTATAAAATCCTTTCTTTAGGATATTATTGGCCATCCATCTTCAAAGATGCCAAAGAATATGTCAAGAGGTGTGACAGTTGCCAAAGGGTAGGAAAACCTGCTTGTTCAAATGAAATGCCACTACAAATTCAGGTACTCATTAAACCTTTTGAAAAATGGGCCTTGGATTTTGTTGAACCAATTAATCCCCCATCTAAGCAAAAGAAGTATATATTGGTGTGCACTGATTATGTCACTAAATGGGTAGTGGCTAAAGCATTACCTTTTGTTAATGAAAAATATGTAGTTAATTTTCTTTTTGAGGACATTTTCACTCGTTTTGGTGTTCCAAGAGAAATTGTGACAGATCAGGGGTCTCAATTTACATCTAAAATGGTGAAAAGTATCATGGAAGATTACAAGATCAAACATAGGAAATCTACCCCTTATCATCCACAAGAAAATGATAAAATTGAATCTACAAATAAGGTGATTGAAGGAATTCTCACTAAGACTGTGCATCTACATAGAGAAGATTGGGCAAAAAGGCTTCCTAAAGCCTTATGGGCTTATAGAAATACATGGAGAAACACAATGGGACATAAACCCTATGAACTTGTTTATGGGAAACAAGTCATGTTCCCTATAGAGTTTTAAATCAAAACCTTCAAGATGGCAGTCCAATTGGGACTGGATTTATCAAAGGCAAAGAAACATAGATTGGAGCAACTCAATGAGCTTGATGAAATCATGTAAGATGCAGTTCAAAGAACTAGTATAGTCCAATAGCAAAGGCCTAAATGTCATGATAAATATATCAAGGAGAAGAAGTTTCAAGCAGGATATTGGGAACTTTGGTTCTATTCAAAATTCAAAGATTTTCAATGGAAGTTTCAAAATCATTGGCTTGGGCCATATGAGATTGAAGAAGTCTTTAATAATGGAGTATTAAGGATAAGGACAATAGATGAAAGAAAAATACCTCTTCTTGTGAATGATCATCAATTGAAGATATATTAGAAGCCAATTTCAAGAGAGGAGTTCATTAAGATTTTCCAGAGTAACTCTAAAATGAAGCTAGTGAAGAAGAATTCTTCTTCTCCACTAACTTAGCCTTTATTTTTCATATATATATATATATATATATATATATATATATATATATATAATATATATTATATATATATTATATATATATATATATAATAAAAAAATAAATTTTTGGAAAGGAGCTCGGATTCTCCACAGTGACCATAAAATATGAACACTGTGGAGAATCCGAGCTCCTTTCCAAAAACAACACACAGTAATCTGCAATCCCAAAAAAAAAAAATTGTATGAGTTTGAAAACCAATCATTGATTGGCATAATTATATAGAAAATACAGGGTGAAAATCAGAGATTTCTGACATCCTATATTTTCTGTTTCCTTTTTGTAATAAGTAGTGACAAAAAGCAACATTCATTTGCAATTCAGAGTCCGCAAATTCATAGTCTCATTCCATCTCACTGTTATAACCCATTTCCACTTCATTTTTACACTCATATTCCATAGCCATACTCCACTTTTCCTTCTTTTCACATTCTGCAGCTGATTCCATTCTGCAACTAAATTGATTCTACAGCTACAACTTACTTATCAGCTCCAGCACAATTGTACAGCTCACAAATCAATCATGAATGCGGGAAATTGAAGAATCCAATTTTGGAGACCTATGGATCAATAGCAAAAGAGTTATCAAGCAAAAAGGTTAAGTTCTATTCTGACCAGCAACAACCCCTTTTTTATTTAGTTTTATTACTAATACTAAATAAATGGGGACCCTTCTAAAAAATAAAAAAGTAGCACTTATATTTCCCTTTGAATAAAACATGCTATCATAAACTTAGAAAAACACCCGCAAAACCCAAAAAACTTAAGTTTTATGATAAGTTTCGCATAAAATCGTTCTCTCAACAATAAAACATCGCATCAAAAAGGGTAATGGAAGGCATCATATAAACCAGCTTTTGAAATTGCGAAAACGCGATGTGAGATTGCACGCCTTAAAGACTCATTGCACATTGTGGATTTCATATGCCACAATTATCACCTAAGATGAAATATCCCGATCCGACGATATGTGATAGGGCATCTCGAAAATCGCATCTCACAGACGCATAAGGTGATAAACGATTATTAACAAAACGGATTAGCGATGTTGCGATCTACGATATTGTAAACCAAATTGTAAAATCGCTTTATCATAGATCTGCAGGGCTCATCGTTCAATAAAGTATATCTTGTAATCCGATACCAAGTTATGGGCATTAATGTCAATTTAAGTGGTTAGTTGATGGTCATGTATGAGATAAGATTTAGATCTGATCGAAAGGTTGTTTCACGTAGGGTGGCATATTTGATGTGATTTCAGAATTAAAGAGATTTCCCATCACCTCATCTCTTACCATTATTCTTTCCTTACTTGTAAATTTGCAGGAGCGGCAAGCAGAATAATATATGCAGCAGTGTGCAAAATGTAATGGGAAAGAAGGGAAAAGCTCCAGTTGCTGAAGAACAAAGAGATGATTCCCTTATACACAGACACCCCCTATACCAGAGATGTCGGCATAACCACTTAGGAAGGCATGTACAGTGTGCTCGAAGAAGAAAACCCCAGAGTCATAGAAGTTATAGCAACAACAGACTCACATGGGTCGTCTGAGGCATCAATCACTGAACTTGTATGTTCATTCCTTTAGCAAATAGCGGCAAGACCTAAGATACTTCCATATAGAGACATGGTCAAGTGGGTATTGGACAGTGCTGATATAACAGATAGAAAATTCAAGTCTCGAAGCCAAGACCTCATTGGGTCATTCACTCCACAAGATTTAAGGCTTATGTATCATCTACCAGAGCCGCAGGCAACCTACAACAAGTAGTTCATGGAGAAGTTCGCCAAAGAAAATGAAGATTTAGCACAGTGCACCAAGAACTAGTTAGCAAGGGAAGAACCATTGAAAAATGAGAAACATTATATGTACAGGACTGGTTCCCTCTCCTCCCCATATTGCTTTGTTGCTGCTATGCTATGTAGACTATTTGGAAGGCCTGACGTCAACAAGTTTTCATCTGAGTGGATACCCCTATTAGATGCAACCACTAATGCCACTATTATGGATTGGGCTCAAATATTGTCTGATAATTTAGCTTCGGCTATCTGGAACTACCAGTCTAAAAGAACTACCACTTAGAGGATTTATCCTCCTTTCTATTTAGCTGCTTATGTTATGGATGCAATCTGTTATGTTTCCAAATTTCCTTTAATGGGTTGGAAGTGGATTACACAGAATCCCTTGCCCATTCACATTTATCATAAGAAATTGTGGGATTCCAAGTTTATCCCGTATTTTTACAGAATTTGTCATGGTGTCATGTTACCTCTTCACATAATGTTGTATGATAGGGACACCCCAAGATTTTCCCCCGAAGCGGAAGTTAACATTCTCCCTGTCGCAAGATGGTTTGGGGAGGAGTTTTTCACCTATGTTAGAGTATTTGGAAGCATTTCTTCCCCTCATGTGCTACAATTATATGTTCCTGATAAGCTATTGGCTCGTGAAATTTCCTACCAAACCTGTGGGGTGGGAGGAATGAGCAAAAAAATGAAAGACAAGATGAATGCCATTTTGCTGCAATTTCATGTGGCCTGTGGGGCCTTTTCACTGTTTGATTTAGGTAATAAATTCAAAGAAGTAGACAATATGCTATGTCTACGACTATTCAACTTTCTAGGAAGACAATTTGACCCTTTTGATGTCATTAAGAATTTTACTACTGCTGTCAAGATAAAGGTATTTTCTAAAGAAGATGATCTTTTTGATGATGCCTTCCAACAAAAAAAACACACAGAAAGAAGTTTTTCTTATGGCTCAAATTCAATTTCCCCCAATGGAATTCCAAGAATTCAAATTGTACAAAGAAAGGAGACTAGCTAACATCCCCTTAGATAAGTTACGCTTGGAACCAATAAGGGAGCCTACTCCCAGTATCAATTTAAGTGGAATCTTAGGTTCAGACAAGTCCAGATCTAAGTCTGGGAAAGAATCACCAAAACACTCTAAACGGTCTGAGAGCGACCATAATAAAAGTGAAGGGTCAGTTAGAGATATTTCCCAATCTAAAGAGCGCACAGAGCAATAGGTCTTGACTACACCATAGGTAAAGGTTCCCCCTCCCATCATCCAGCCACCAAAGCCAGTAAGAATTGAGTTGAATAAAGAGTGGGAAACATTCAATGAATTGATTAATATTGAGGAGAAGAACATGAAAAAACCCGAGAGTACAATGTAGAAAATGAAAGATATGGTCATTGAAACAGTTAGCAATGCTCTAGAAATGGAGCATATTCCCATTACCCCATCTTCTGAAATCATGCTCAAGATAGAGGTGATTCCTCCTCTAGATGTATTTTATAGTCTGCAGCATAAGGCAATGGTAAGAAGGCAAAGAACGAAAAGGAAATTGGACACCATGCTCTCACATGAGGCAGAGCAACTAGATGTCCTTTAGATGAGACCCTACCACTGATCCTATGGAAAATCTGACTAAGTTATCCCAAATCGCAGGAGCCTATGCTTCTGCTACCATTGATAAAGCATCTGAGGTACAACAATTACTTAAGGATAGAGAGGAACAAATCCAAGTTTTGCAGCAATAGCTACAGCAGAAGTTAGAAACATTACAGCAAGATTTTCAACAGATGCAGTTGGGATACCAGAACAATTTGGCCGAAAAAGAAAATCAGTTGCAGGTAATGCTAGAAATGCATAGAGATGATCCCAAGCTCACATAGTTTGTCTCAGAAGCCCTTTCCTTAAACGACCAACTCTTGCAACAGTAAGAGGCACTATGCCAAAGAATATCACAATGGAGCTCCCATTGTGAGATGAGCGATAAAATTATCAATCAAGTCGTAGACTTGCGACATGATTATGATTTTATTAATAAAATAATTTCTAATTATTTGAATTGGCAGGAATCAGATGAAGGAAGGAAGGCAGGCGCACTCAAAATCAATGAAGCCCACAAATAAATGCTTTTCCATAAATGGGATGCACAAATTAGGAAGGTAGAACAGGTAGCGGAAGAAGCAGCTACAATGGCAAACAACACCATTCATTGTGTCAATGAAAACCTGCACGGAGAAAACCTCATATTGAAAACCACTCCGGGATTTCTCCTAAAGGCACAACAACTGCAGACAAGCTGGAGACAAAAAGCTGAGGAAAGGGCATAGTCAATCAAGAAGTTAACAAAGTTGAATTGGGGTACTTACTGGCAGTACTTGGTTAAACCGCACAGTCAATGCATGACTCTCAAATGCCTTACGAACTATATCGAGAAGATAGCGCTAGCACTCACCGATTCTGTTTCATAGGACAACTAAAATCAGAGGTCGACCAACCGATGCTCCTCAAGCCGATGCGGAATGCTTGCGACCTCAGAGAAAAAATACATAAATAGTGAATTCCAAAGGACGGTCATTTAAACCTCCTCCTATATTTTTGTAATAAACTATTTTTAGTATTTAGGTAGTAGTATTTTAACCCCTCTCATGCATTTAGAGAGGGGCCCTGAAATTTTTCAAAAACATTTCCTCAGAACATGCACTTCTGCACCCTTAGAGGAGGTTTTGATGAATGAATGGAATGAGATTTATTGATATCTATGTTTAATGTCTGCTACTGAAATGCACTTCTCTACTCTTAGTAGATATTGAATTAGGAAGAGATAAATCTATATTGCTGAAGCTCATGAGTAGAACTTGTTATCAATGGTACTTTTGTCTCTTAATGATTTCTGCTTATGTGTCAAAGTAATATTTATGTTCAGTTATTTATATATGAGGGCTTGAATGTTTGAGTTATCATTTGGCACTTTTGTACAGTGATAACTATTCTGTTTATGCTCAATGTATGAATGACTTATTATGCGATATGCTTCTCACAATTGTTTCAACTAATTTCATATACGAAACAATTCATTGTTATCAAATTATTTTCTCATATTGAATTCTTTTCTCATAGCGATTGAATGATCTTTATTACCAATTGCTATTAGAAATTATTTTAGATTGCATAAGTAAAAAATTGAATTCCGGGGTAGTTTTAGAATTAGATATTTTTGTCATTAGAATACAATTGCATGTTTTAAATTAGACTTAGATTAAAAGCATTTTACTTAGAAATATTTAGAAAGAGGAAATATCAATTCACATCAACACACACAAATTGGGAAACTGGTCCCATTATCCCCAGTCAAACCCACCATCCCTAATGGAAAAGGAGCTGCTTTCAAGGTCTGGACCGGGTGGGTATCTCCCTTGTTGTAGACTCGATTTTCAGGGCCTCAACATATTTGGCGCTAGAAGGAGGGTCCCGAACTGTGAATGGCTAGTAAATCCAAATCTAAATACCATTCTGAGAGTAAATCGCCCTCAACATCTCCCCCGACTTCTCCATCGCATTCTGAATCTTTAAATCCTTAGCGAGAAGTTTAGAAAACAACAACCACTGCCACAAACCCAAAAATTTCAGAGAAATCTACTATCGAACCTCCTGAAGTTGAGTCTCTGATTCATAAACTTCAAGGATTTTTCATATCACCGCAAAAGTCTGAAATATATCAAGGTAGTGTGACTTCGCAATACAACCCTTCTCATCCTTTATCCAGATCGCAGAGTGAAAAGTTTAGTATCGAACCAACTGAATTACCTCTACCAAAACGGAAAAGAGCAAGGAAGTCACCTCAAGGGTCTAATAGTAAGACTCTTTCATCATTGACATCCATTCCAACTTCTCCATTGCAAATCAATCATCCATCCCTCCACTTCAAGTTGTTGTCCATCAGAGTACTGGAACTGTAACATCCTCCTCCATTCCACAAGGAACTTCATCTGTGCTTTCCTCTGTTAGTAGTTCAACAATGGCACAAATTGAATAATCCAAGGGTAGTCTCAATGCCTGCGCCCTTGAGTCAATTACCGGCCCATCCTAAAAAATGGCTGCCCAAGTTTAATCTTGAAGCAGGCATGCTAGCAGAAGAACACATAAACAACTTTATGTTATTAATAGATTTAAATGGTGTTACTAATGAAGATGTTATTGTTCGACTCTTTCCTTACACTTTACAAGCAGCAGCCAGATCCTGGTATTTTTCATTACCATCAGGGTCCATCACTAGTTGGGACATTTTCCAAGAGTAATTCTTGACAAAGTTCGGTGATGATAGATCTATAGCAACACTGGTTAACGATCTATTGAATCTTAATACTGTATCAAGAGAGCCTATCAAAGATTTTAACTTGAGTTTCAACAAGCTTTTGAATAAAATTCCGACCGTTTCCAAGCCTAGCGAAGAAGTTTGAAGTGAATGGTACATATCTGCTTTACCATCGAACATAGAAATCTTCGTTGATAGGGTTGCCAAGACAACATTGGCTAAAAACATGAAGGAAGTGATAGTGGTAGAGAAACGTATCTTAGCTTTAGAAAAGAAAAACAATGTCGATGAAAGAAAATATAAGAAGGTTAATTTTAGAGATGATTCTAAGAAAAAGCAATCAAAAGACCCATTTGAATTAGAAGGATTGCAGAAAGTCCTAAAACCATGTCTAACGAAATGGTTGACATTAAGACACAAGTAGCAGAGACTTATTCAAAAAAGCTTTACAAGCCTTATAGAAGAAATCCTTCAACTAATTCAAAGCCTCCCAATGCTATAACAAATGCAAAATCTGAAGGAGAAGAAGAATAAGTTGTAGAGTTATAGGGAATGTGGGACTTCATTCTTCCCGATGATCAAGAGGCATCACCAGTCAGTACCAGAAGTAGAAATCAACTCAATCCTCCACAACCTAGTTCTAAACAGAAGAGCGCAAGCTCGACATCTAAAGATAAAGTCACATGTAAGAAATGATCACCAAAAGCGACTCAAACAAGCCTAGTCCAATCCGATCACTCAACTCCATCTAAAACACTGATTGTTTCTGATGAGATGGAGTATAATATCATAGAAGATATGAAGAAGACTAGGGCTAACATTACTTTTCATGAATTGAGAAAATTGAAACATCAACAGAAGCTACTTTTGAAATAATTACATGTAATACATGTTGCACCTTTGTCTGCTGTTGTAATCTCGCAAGCTTCTCATGAGATGGGAAGACCTCCAACTAATATGGCAAATAAAGTTGATCCAAATGATATTGCTTTAATTGGAGGTAGGTAAAAATCCCATAATCCTCCATTCCTTCTTACTTACGAAATTTTCAACAAAAACTTGCATAATTGTTTCGTAGATTCAGGAGCTTCATATAAATTTTTTCCTAAAATAATATGTGCAAAGTTAAACATCCAACCTTAAAAATATGCAGTACACATAGTTCAATTGGACCGATCGCAGGTGGAAGTAATTGGTGAACTAAATTAAGTTACCATAAGGCTATCATCTAATCCAAAGGTATGTCAAGTCATTGATATTCTAGTTGCAGACATTCCTGAATTTTATGGTTTAATCCTTAGTAGGGATTGGTCTAAAAAGCTTCATGGATACTTTACGACCAGCTGGTCACATATGTGGCTCCCTTACAAAGGTAAACCGAATCAGATAAAGGTTGAACGAGAAAGACACCAAAAATACGTAGTGACGGAATTGGAAGGAGAAAATGAACCTGTAGCATACGACAACAATATGATTGGCAACCATTCTATTGACTCTTTCTTAGGAAATTTTAATGCTCATACTTTGCCTTACTTAGATATTCTGTTATGTCTCAAGTAGAAAATTTTTCTCAAACAAAGAGTTATAAATGTGTTAATTTTATAGATAGTCCTGTAAATACTTATTTATTTTGGAAATTATTTTTTAATGGTTCTAAGTCTAATGATGGAGCAGGAGCAGGATGTGTATTAGTTAGTCCAGAGGGAAACAAAACTACGCTAACATGTAGACTCGAGTTCGATTGAAAAAACAACATTGTAGAATATGAAGCTCTAGTGCAAGGGTTGTATAAGGCAATCAGATTAGATATCAAGTATCTACAAGTGTTCAGAGACTCTGAGATTGTTATTAAATAGGTAAGAAATATTATACATTGTCTATCAGGTTATTTAAAGCATTATCAATCTTTAGTGCAAGATCTGACTTAACATTTTATAGCATTCAATATTTCATCTATTCCTAGACTCCAAAATGCTAGTGCTGACCTCCTAGATAATGTAGCTTCCAAGCTCATTCCCTCAGAAGAATATAGCCCAGACAGATTCTCAATCGAATTGATCTTTAGGCCCTCCATCACTGATAATGTTACAAACTGGAGAATTTTTAATGATGATCATGATATTGTAAGTTTCTTAACATCGGAAGGATTTTACACTAATTAGATAATTGATGAGAACTAACATGACAAACAGTTACAACAAGAAAGAACAAATAATGCTATACCAAAATATGTAGTCAAGTTGGAAGACCTATATGATTTGAAAGACCGATTTAAAAGATCTACCAATTAAAACCTTCAGAGTTCAACTCTAAACTGTGAATTAGTAAATCTAGGAATGGATACCAAGCCGCAGAATATCAACCTAGGTCTTGGCCTAGACCCTGAAGAAAAATTAGCGTTTGTTTGTCTCTTCAAACAATACAAAAGTGTCTTTTCCTGGAACTGCAATGACCTTAAGACTTACAACACTTATGTTATTCAGCATACTATCCCAATGATAGCTAATGAAAAACTTGTCTAGCAAAAGCTAAGGAAGATCCATCCTAATCTGGAAAGTAAGATTAAGTCTGAGCTCAATAAATTATTGAAAGCCAAAATTATTTTTCTCGTTCAGCATTCTAGATGGGTTTCCAACTCGGTTCCCATCAGAAAGAAAAATGGACATATTAGAATTTGTATTGACTTTCGAAATCTTGAAAAAGCCTGCCAAAAGGATAATTTTCCCCTGCCTCTTGTGGAACAAATATTTCAAGCGATTGCAGGATCAGAATTAATTTCCTTTTTAGATAGTTTCTCTGGCTACAACCAGGTTCTGGTCCATCCTGATGATCAGTTAAAAACCACGTTCAGAACCAAATGAGGTACTTATGAATATCAAAAGATTCTTTTTGGTCTGATCAACGCTAGTGCTACATTTCAAAGGGCCATGGATATCGCATTTAAGGGATTAGTAAACAAATCAATGGTGATTTACTTGGATGACATAACAGTATATTCTAAAAAATGCGGTAATCACCTCAGAGACTTAAAGCAGATCTTCCAACGTTGCCAAAGGTATGGGATTTCACTTAACCCAAAAAAGTCCTTTTTTGCATTAAGTGAAGGAAAAATTCTTGGATTTATAGTTTCAAAATCTAGAATCCATATTGATCTCGATAAAATTAAGGAAATTTACGAAATATCCTTACCACATAATAAGAAAGCCATGCAATCCTTCCTTGGCCAGATTAATTTTGTCAAAAGATTTGTTCCAGACTTCTCAAGGATCATGTCACCATTACAAGCAATGATCAAGATGAATTCACTCTTCAAATGGGGCCAAGAAGAATTTGAAGTGTTTAATCTGATAGGCAAGCGATTGTTAATGCCCCATCCCTAGCAACTCCAAATTTTTCTGATCCTTTTATTTTATATACATTTGCCTCTAATAAGTCATATGCTGCAATACTCACTCAAGCCAATCAAGACAAGGTGGAAGCCCCAATTGCCTTCTTTAGCTCAAACTTGCAAGGGGCTGATTTAAATTATTCTAACATTGAGAAACAAGCTTATGCTATTTTCAAAGCGATAGAACATTTTAAACCATTTCTTCTTAAAACCCATACAAAGATCATAGTACCATTTCCAGCGATAAGAAATCTCTTAATACAGAAAGACATGGGTGAAAAGAGAGCAAATTGGGTAATTGCCTTACAAGAATATGATGTTGAGATCAAGCCAACAAATATTGTAAAAGGTCAAGGCTTTTGCAAGATGTTGGCTGGAGCATCTCTTATTTCTGAAATACCATCTCCAAATCAAAAGGTACAAATGTATGAGGTACGCATAAACGATATTGAATCAAAATATGATGATATCATATTTTATCTAAAGAACGGATATGCTCCTTCAAATCTGAATTATACAAAGAAAAGATCCCTAAGATTGAAGGCTAACCAGTATCAACTCGTAAATGATATACTTTTTAGGATGAATTATGATTCTGTTCTCCTTTGATGTCTTGACAAATCTTAAGCTGAAAAGGTGTTGCAAAAACTCCATGATGGACTAGCAGGTGGACATTATGCGGGAGATGCTACAACACATAAAATTTTGTGCACAGGATACTATTGGCCTACACTATTTAAAGATGTGCATAGCTATGTAAGGAAATGTCAAGTTTGTCAAACTGTTGCTGAGAGACAAAAGAAACCATCGTTTCCTTTGCAACTAGTCAATATCGATCAACCTTTTGATCAATGGGGATTCGATATAATAGGTGAGATTGTTCCTCACTCTTCTAAACAACATAGGTATATCCTTACAGCTATAGATTATTTTACTAAATGGGTAGAATTAGTTCCTCTCAAGACAGCCAATGCTGAACATATCATCGATTTCATAGATGAGTTCATAATTACTAGGTTTGTTTTACCATCTGCTTTAATGTTTGATAATGCATCATATTTTTCTGGCAATGTTATGACTGAATTTGCACTTAAAAAAGGTTTTAAGCTTAAATATTCTGTCAATTATTACCCACAAGGGAACGGGTTGGCCAAATCAAAAAATAAAAACTTAATCAAAATCATTAAGCGAACCATTGATCAGAATCATAAAAACTGGCACAAATCTTTGATGTATGCGTTGTGGGCAGACCGAATAACTCAAAAAGCATCCATTATCACTTCTCCCTTTAATTTAGTTTATGGGAAAGAAGTAGTTCTCCCAACTCATCTAGCAATTCCTTCTTGCCCTTAGTTCAATTTATTGATGAAACACCAACTTCATCTTTAAAACTAAGACAACTACAGATCATTAAGCTAGAAGAGCAATGAGAACAGGCTAAAATCACACATGTTCATCATCAAGCATTAGCAAAGGCTTCCTTCGATTCAAGCATGGTATCTAAGAATAATTTTTAAATTGGAGATTTAGTTTTGAAATGCGATAAGGCTCATGAAGAAAAAGGCAAACATTCTAGATTCCAACGAATGTGGCTTGGCCCATTCCAAATTGTTGAAATCGTAGGTGATGCAGGAGCATTAGCTTGGGAAAATACCTTGTATTTTTATTAAACCTAGGGGTCTCATGTTTTTGAGAAATTGTTAATTTTATGTAAATATTTATGAGATTTGTGAGGATTTGTGATGTTTCCAAATCATTGGACAACAAAAGAGAAATTAGCCTTGAAATATTTCAGAATTAATTATAAGCCTAAGATTAGATTTAGTTTCAAGATTTTAGGGATAAAATCTTGATTGTAGGGGTGTTGAGATATTTGAGGACTTTGTTGAGCAATTAAGGGGATTTGAACCTAAATTGGTTAAATTCAATTTGTATAAAAAGAGTGAGGGTAAGTGAGTGTGAGTGGAGGAAGGGTTTCTCCTTGGGAGCCTTCTGCAGTTTGTAAAAGGGCCATAGATCGGTAAATCTGGCCATGAATGTAAAACTCTTGTAAATAATTGTTTTGATGTGAATTAAGTATGTGGAATTCGACTTGTATGGACTTCGGATGGTTCTAATTCACAACGCATGAATACTGTGTATTCGTGGTTACCTTGCTTTGATGCTTATCCACTGTGGTGCATATATAAATTTATTGTAATTTTCTTAAATGGCGCCGTGGATTCCAATGGTTGATTGGCAGGCGTAGAGGACTGTTTACTTCTCTGCTTAATTATTGAGTGCGCATTCTAACTTGAGTTCATTAACTCAGATGACAATCCTTTGGTTGATTGAACAGCGGATCTTGGTTTCCCACGCCGAATGAACTGGCATATGTTAAATTGAGACTATCCGGCAGAGATTTTAAAACGGTTGTAAGAGATTTAAATCATGATATTATCATAAGTTCGTGGCAAAAGGACGACAGCTCGACGCTCATGCAGATCTGAATGATAGGATGGGTATCTTCCGCGTTAAGTTCGAAGTTGAAGCCTGTGCAAAGCTGGACTAAATCCACAGCGTAACAAGGCGGCAATAGATATATCGTTGTATATATATATATATATATTGCAGATCTTTGTTGGGCGATTGCGGCTTATCTGAATGATGACCGAACAGTATAAAGTATTGCGGAGGAGGATTGGGGAACAACGCAACCGCCAGCAACCATATGGAGGATAGATAACCCGCATGTATATATTTGACGGCGAGTTCTAAAGGAGTGATTAATATAAACCTGTGTGTGTATCGCCAGACCCGATTGCAGCTCCGAATGGTCTCCGTATGGCCTGTTCAATATATATCCATTGAAGACTCAAATCAACTTCCGGTGGTCCGTTTATGGTTGGCTATGGTAATTATGAATGCGCATTGATCCAGACCCACATGGTATATGGTAAATATGATGCTGTAGCGTATTAAACCTTCACATATATGGTTTATCTCCAAGTAAAGACGAGAATGGATGGTCTGCGTGTTGTATAACCTTTGAATATTCACTGGCTGTGTGGCGGAAGTTTACATAGCCGTCGATCCATCGCATAGGAGCTGTTGTCTATGGTAAGGAGCAGTCATCACCATCGCCGGTGTAAGAAGGGATCAAGAATTTTCCGTGGTTATATATATGTTGCGTGGTAATTATAACATGAAGGCATATACAAATAGAGTCCTGGATATGGGAGTCTCGGTTTCTGATGATTTCCGTTATGTATGCGGATATAGCCGAGAGCAAACGTTATAAACTGTGGTGTATGCATATACTAGGACCGTGGACGAGAAGGAAGGATCGCTGACACGTTTTATAAACAGTAACAGGAGAGTCACGACACAGTCAGCTAAAAATCTAAAGGCCGAAAACGATCGTCGGGCCACCAAACTCCATGTGAGTAGCTGAACTTGTGATTCAGATTAATTATCCCCGGCACTGCTTGCCCATTCTACCGCCCATGTCGCAGTCCAAATGCCTATAATGCGTGGTAGCCTGGGCTTATGGAGTTATTTCCTATTATAGCAATCGTTAAGATTATAGACTGTGAAGTGCCCATTTACTTAATATATTTCAGCAATGGCGTTTGATCATGTACATAGTTTTCTGGAATCGGGCCTAACATGTTAGGTTAGGTAAACTTTGACTGCAACGGTATATTCATTGTTTGAAGCTACTCTGAACTGATTCAGGCCAAAATCTGCTTATTCTTAGGACCTTTAGAATGGTCATGAACCATATTCCAGTAATGTTTTGTAATGTCATTCTCTGCATAATGTTGGATAGGGTTGTTGCAACGGTTAAATTGACCAGATTCCATGGATTTTAGTCATTCATGTTCAGCTCTGTAAAATGCTACTACACATTACCCAACTAAGGTTTTAACTTCTGTGTGTAGTTCAGTGGAGGGTTGGGTATCGTTAATGAGGTGGAGTCAAGATATATACAAGAATAATGCGAGGTGCTAGGAGCTAGGAGTTTAGAAGTGTTCAGGGTGAGGAGCCTTTGTGAGTTACCATGTGTGGTTGTATAGCACCGTGAGTTGAAATATGGGTTTATTAGCATTGTATTACAAACAAGCTCCGTTTTGTTCAATCATGAAATTGTAAGCGATGAATCAAGCTTTATATGCAGGTTTGGAAGAAAGATCCTGGTAGTTGCAACCCTGGGAGAGGCCTGGGTCATCATTTTGGTATCAGAGCTGGAATAGCTCTGTTTGATGGATGAGTTTTTTTTTTTTTATTTGCATGAGATAAGATCAGATTTGAGACTGATGAATGTTGCAGCAAAGAGATGCCGTGCAGGTGGGAGATGAAGCGAGATCGTGCAAGATCTTAGAAGGTGAAATGATTTTGTTTCCTGATTTGAAATTTGTGATGAGAATTCTAGTTGCAGAGGAGAAGATGGCATTGAACCTGGCATTCAGCTAAAGGCTGAATAAGGAGGACAATTGCAGTGTCCTGAAGAAGATGGTGAGTTGAAGAGATAGCCTGAGAGTGAGCAAAGGAGAGTGCTCAAAAAGGTTCTAGAGGCAGTGAACCAGTACTTACCAAAAGACTGAGTGAGGAGAGCTTGGTGAGGTAAGTGGCGGAAAGACAGGAGAGCTTGTTGCAGAGGCTAGTGCAACTCATGGCAAGTGAGAAGATGATCATGGAGGATCATAGAAGAGGTTCAGAGGAATGCCATAGCAATGAGATGACTGCAGAAGACAGAGAAAGAGAGATTGCAGTAATGAAAGTGCAATTGCAGGTACTAGAGGAATGGCTGCAAGAGCAGGAAAACCAGAGTAGAGGATGGATCTTTCCACTGAAAGGAAAGAAAGTGAAATGGTGGAAGCTACAACAGAAAAGAGATCGACAGATAAACATGCAGTTAATGGAAGAGCTGAACAAGCTTGAGCAAGTGATGGGTGTACAGTTGAAGTGTACGCAACTCAGAGAAGCTGAGTTGGAAGAGGAGGTTTCTATTGATCAAACAGAGGAGGAGATCATTGATGATTTCTTGAATTATTGGGCAGATCCAGATCAGCTGGATAATGTGAACTCTTGTGTTTTTATAGCTGATAGTTGTGATGTTCTTACAGGTTTTGTTGAAGAGGAACTTCATGTGAATAAAGAAGATGATCAGCTGGAAGAGCTGGTATACGAACCGAAGATTAAAGCTGTTGAGACTTGTAGTTTTCAAACTGACAAGTTGTGTATGAATGCAGGGACTGAAAGTAATGGTGATGTTGTGCTTCAGCAATGCTATAAGGAAATTGCATTGCTAGAATATTTGTTGAAAAATTCGGAGTATGATGTGGGAGAGACACTGGTTGACAATCTTGAGAATTCTTCAGAAGATTCTTTGGGCAAAGAGAATCAGCATACTGATGTGCTGATAGTGGAGGAGACTTCAGAGCAGCATAGTGAAGTGCTGGCAAAGGAGGACAAGGCACTGATGCCTTCTGATTTTTATTCTAACACGGGTTTTGTGAATGCAGGTATTTTTGCAGAACATTTGACTCAGTTGAGCAGTCAAATGAAGGAAGAAGAAGTTTTCTGTTCTGGAAAACAAGAGGGTATGGATGATTGGGTGGCAATAAGATATGAGAAAGTCAGAACAGAAAAAAGAAGTGAGCGAGTAACAGTACAAACTGAGCAAGCCGTCTTAGCTTAGCAAGCAAACCAACAGCCGGGATATTTATTGGATCGAGAGATTGAAAGTATCAGAAGATTGATGACAAAAGAATCCCGGAAGAAACCAGCAGTAGCAAGGAAGAGAAGCAGTAGAAGCAGCAGCAAAATGAAAATAGAAACAGATTGCGAAAGTGCAGCAAGTGGAGCAAGACAACATAAAGTGTGGGATCCAGGCGGACAAAGATTTAAAACGCATGATCTAGAGATCATGGTCATTTTCAACCTTGGGAGTCTGATGCAGGAGCATTAGCTTGGGAAAATACCTTGTATTTTTATTAAACCTAGGGGTCTCATGTTTTTGAGAAATTGTTAATTTTATGTAAATATTTATGAGATTTGTGAGGATTTGTGATGTTTCCAAATCATTGGACAACAAAAGAGAAATTAGCCTTGAAATATTTCAGAATTAATTATAAGCCTAAGATTAGATTTAGTTTCAAGATTTTAGGGATAAAATCTTGATTGTAGGGGTGTTGAGATATTTGAGGACTTTGTTGAGCAATTAAGGGGATTTGAACCTAAATTGGTTAAATTCAATTTGTATAAAAAGAGTGAGTGTAAGTGAGTGTGAGGAGGAGGAAGGGTTTCTCCTTCGGAGCCTTCTGCAGTTTGTAAAAGGGCCATAGATCGGTAAATCTGGCCATGAATGTAAAGCTCTTGTAAATAATTGTTTTGATGTGAATTAAGTATGTGGAATTCGACTTGTATGGACTTCGGATGGTTCTAATTCACAACGCATGAATACTGTGTATTAGTGGTTACTTTGCTTTGATGCTTATCCACTGTGGTGCATATATAAATTTCTTGTAATTTTCTTAAACGGCGCCGTGGATTCCAATGGTTGATTGGCAGGCGTGGATGACTGTTTACTTCTCTGCTTAATTATTGAGTGCGCATTCTAACTTGAGTTCATTAACTCAGATGACAATCCTTTGGTTGATTGAACAGCGGATCTTGGTTTCCCACGCCGAATGAACTGGCATATGTTAAATTGAGACTATCCGGCAGAGATTTTAAAATGGTTGTAAGAGATTTAAATCATGATATTATCATAAGTTCGTGGCAAAAGGACGACAGTTCGGCGCTCATGCAGATCTGAATGATAGGATGGGTATCTTCCGCGTTAAGGTCGAAGTTGAAGCCTGTGCAAAGCTGGACTAAATCCACAGCGTAACAAGGCGGCAATAGATATATCGTTGTATATATGTATTGCAGATCTTTGTTGGGTGATTGCGGCTTATCTGAATGATGACCGAACAGTATAAGGTATTGCGGAAGAGGATTGGGGAACAGCGCAACCGCCAGCAACCGTATGGAGGATAGATAACCCGCATGTATATGTTTGACGGCGAGTTCTAAAGGAGCGATTAATATAAACCTGTGTGTGTATCGTCAGAACCGATTGCAGCTCCGAATGGTCTCCGTATGGCCTGTTCAATATATATATCCATTGAAGACTCAAATCAACTTCCGGTGGTCCGTTTATGCTTGGCTATGGTAATTATGAATGCGCATTGATCCAAACCCACATGGTATATGGTAAATATGATGCTGTAGCGTATTAAACCTTCACATATATGTTATTTTATATGGTTTATCTCCAAGTAAAGATGAGAATGGATGGTTTGCGTGTTGTATAACCTTGGAATATTCACTGGCTGTGTGGCGGAAGTTTACATAGTCGTCGATCCATCGCATAGGAGCTGTTGTCTATGGTAAGGAGCAGTCATCACCATCGCCGGTGTAAGAAGGGATAAAGAATTTTCCGTGGTTATATATATGTTGCGTGGTAATTATAACATGAAGGCATATACAAATAGAGTCCTGGATATGGGAGTCTCAGTTTCTGATGATTTCCATTATGTATGCGTGATATATATACAAGGAACCAGCATCAGTCCAAAAGAGGAGTTGCTGTCAGCGAAAAAAAGGTGAGGTTAACGCATATGTATCCATAAAACAGTGCGATCGGAATTGAATATGATTCATAAGACTGCGTTGATATATGCTCATTGTTAAAGAGATGCTGGGGTAGTTTGATGACTGATGTGCCGAGAACAGGACAGAAACTGCTATAAGGATTATGACAGCGGTTCATGGATAATCATTGTGCTGCATTAAATTGCTGTGAGTTTATGAGCGTGGTTCGTTTCTGGAACAGAGGCCAGAGGTATATGCTGTCCACTTAAATTAGAATTAAATCATAAATTCGTTACCAGGTGGATTGGTTTGTGTATGCAGGGAAGGACAAAACCACCCTTGATAATTCTGAAAGTACCGCAGATGATAGGTATATATATATGACTATTTATTAATTCTGGCTGCGTATCTCTGGTGTTGATTAGAGGCAGAGATCACTGTGTGTTTATTTTGTATGGCCAGTGCATGATTTGGATCGATTCCTAAATGGATGCGCAGTCTGTTGTTAATTTATGTTGCATGGCTATGCCGGTACTAGAGATCTGGCCAGAGAGTTCATAAGATGAAAGCTGCCTGTGAGAAGAAAAGCAAGTTCTCTTGGCCAAAGACGTTAGTTAAGAAATGGTTCAGTATTAAGAGTAAAGCTCACGAATTCCATGCAGATGAAAAGGAGAAGGTTACGATAATGAGGAAATGTTCGTTGAAGGGCGCCGAAGTTGCTTTGATAAGGATTCCTATTGTCTTTAGGAAAAGGCGAGCAAAGTAATTGCTGTTGGTTGAATAATGTTTGTGAGGCATGAAATTGTTGAAATGAGATATTGTAGATTTATCAGTTATTGATTTGGCATAATGAGTATGATGAATTTGTATATAGCAGAGACAACAGTTCCTGGGTATTGCAGGTTAAGGTGAAATGCATCAATGTGGCCAAATACGGTTGAGTTTACACTCATTTGACTCAAAATTTCGAGTTGGACGCAGTGGTGATGTACATTTTATCATCTGAGACTCTGTTTTTGAGCTCATGCCTGTAACAACATATTGAAGACAAAATAAAGAGGTCAGCACTGGAAGAAAAAGGACTAGGAGATGTAGCAAGAAAGTCTGGTCAACTCCTTTATTAAATTTGGTTGTGTTGATGTGTTTAAATGTGTCTTCAAATTGTTTATGTGTTTATGTTATTTGCAATCTTTTTGATCCATTGCATTAAGTAACATAAGGGAATTCACACATAGTCTATAATACCTTTTCATTAATGGATCACCCGTGGCTTCATTCCACCTTCCTGTAAGTCTCAAACTTCCTGACCAGACATAACTATGCACCTCATGATACCTCACCATTCAGAGGGAAACCCAATTCACGCATCTATATATTGATATTCTAGCACATGCCATCTATGCTCTGTCACCCCAGTCAGTAGCAACTAGAACCTACGTCGAAGATCCTCCAGTAGTGCATCACTATCTAATCTTTCTTGTGATGTCTAACCTCTCTGATCTGCAAACCCAGGTTTTGTGGCTCATCTTGCATATCCTTTCAGCCTCACTAGTGCTATATCTACATACCACAAGTTTGGAAATTAGTAACACATACATATATTTCTTCTAAACTCTACATGCGACCAAAATATAACAACTATTACTTACCATCTGGATCCCACTCTCATCCTGGTGGTAGTGGTAGATCAGGATCCCCTTGAAATTTCATTCCATTATATGGATATTCATCTATGTACAGTGGCATCTAGTCCCAATGAGTGAAGAAATTAGGTTGGAACACCCATTTGACTCCCCCTCCTCCACCTTGTCACAACAGCTTCCCCCAACGACACATATGGGAGTTATATTTATGGTTTTGGGTATGAAGCTACTGGAGAAGAATTATCATACAATTGTCCCAAAGGAACAGATATCATTGGTCCATTGCCTCCATAGTCCCAAATATTGTTTCAATGAAAATAACATCATTTGGGCCCACCCATAGTAGGTCCCTACCAATACACTCTCTACAGGCATCATCTGGCCCTAGTGATGTGATGAAAAGCATGACTACCCAAGATCTGCACCATTGCTGCAATTGTAGCCCATGTCTCCAGTCTCCCAAGTCATGAATTTGGATGTTCGTACCCTTTGCACGAGCACCCAATACACAATGATGTTGAACAAAAGCCCCTATATGTCTCCCACAAGGCAGCAGCGGATGTATCTACCCCACCATCCCCAAGGATGGTAATCCCATAAAAATTATATGTCCTGAACAATGATCTCGATCCTTTTCCCCTGTACCACAAAGGCCTCCCAATATGGATTCCAATAACTCATAATCTTGGACAATAGTGGTTCACTAACCCTTATCAATGGTTCTCCAAAAACTTAAGCAACCCATATCACCAAAACCCCTCTGACTTCTTGGTTCCCCTCAACCTTAGCATGAAGAGTATCAAAATATCGTTCTCACCATACCAAATTTAGCTCTTCCATACCTGCAAAATAACATCATTTCGTTTCAGTTTAGAGTCAAAATCATCCACCTCTGGTTCTTAGCCTCAACTCAACAGAGACCCCCAAACCTGCTTTTCTCGCAAGCCCACAACACAGTTTTTCCCTTCAAACTTGCATCGGATGCAATTTTTCCCCTAGTTCCTGCATTCCAGAATGTAGAAAAGGGGAAAATAGGTACGTTGTGACCATGAGGAAAGGAAAGTGTTTCCCCCACTAAGTTGAAGCCCTGATTTGAACGTTTAATCCACCAAAATTGATGAGGAAGGTTAGGCCACCTACTTGCAACTTGCAAATCCGAATTTCGACGGTCAACTTGCTTGCTATGATCTCCTCAATATTTAGGGCCTTCTCATCCTCTCCAAATTCTCCAGCATCTCACTATTAAAATAAATTGGATTTGGGGGCAAGAGGCCATTTTATAAGAAAAACCCTAGTTTTTTCATCACCCATTGCGACCAAACCATATCTCGGTTTGACGAACCGTCAACAACATTGGAAAGCTCTCACCGAGTTCTATAATGGGACTCTTTATTTTTTGGTAATTTGAGATGTCACCAGGAAACCACTTTTTTCGCAAGGTCTCACTTCGCTGCTTATTAAAATCAAATTTCTTCATATAAGCGGCATGTACTCTAGTACCACTTTACCTTTGCACTAGTTGACTCACGTGTCGATTATCGTCATGAGTAACCATTTTTCACTCATGTTTTTATGGTCTAATTTGGGTCTCCCCCATTTGGCAACATCATCGATTCACCCTTGTTCAGAGTATCAGAGATGAGTCACCCTTGCATCTATGGACTTTGTTATGAGTCCCTTTGAGTCCTACTACAATATATCATACATACTTATGTCACATTCATCCCACTGTGCTCATATTTTGCATCCAACTATACTAATCCATCTTTGAAAAGCTTATGATTAAGTAATTGACCACCCCCTCTAGAATCGAGTGAGTCACTGCCAAGTCAACCATGCATATCATGCTTTGACAAGGGAATTCATCAGTCTGCCTCTCATCTTGTCTCCTTCCATCATCATCCCTAGTGTCAGTCTATCAGTCACATTTCGCTTACCCCCGTGCCTTTATTGAGGAATCCTCATTGCCTAACCTCTAGCAAGCCCTCTTCTGTTGACTTCATCACATTTATTCGATGAGAGTGGTCTAGAGGGCATTGTACCTTGGTTCCAACTTTCATCATTTTTTACTGCCTTGGATCAAGTAAAGGGAATATTCATTTCCCTTTCACTTGGTTGTTTCTCGCATGCTCGACTCTAGCTCAATATCGCACAATCGATAATCATACACTTGATGGACCAATGACCCAGAAAATTGTACCAGTATTTCTCGAATGTATGTGAGATGTTCCAAACCTCATGATGGGGTATCCCTTTAGGTAGCCCCCAACAGGCCCAGATGTCAACCAATTATGATCCAACCTCAGATGCAGTTTCATAGATTTGATTGGCTTGGTTCCCGCCACTTGCAGCACCCACAGTATGCATGTCTAATTCAGATGACCCATTCATATCTTTAGAGCCCTTTCCTGTGTAGCAGGGCTTCTTTGGTTGTAATTCACCCTCACCATGTTATCTTGACGGGCATTATGTCTCATGTACTCAACTCAGTAGATGTTATTACATTCAATTCTGGCCTCTGTTTTCCAGGCACATTATGTATATGGGACTCATTGTATTATTTTATCACATTCTAACCCATTGATGCCAGTGTATCATGTACTTTGTAGCTCAGTCCCACATTACCGGGCACACCATTATTATTTCTACTTAATTATCTCGACGGGTATGGGTATGCCTCCCTCACCTCATTTGAGATCATGTACTCCAAAATAAAAGGAGACATATATCATCTTAGTAGGTCTTGCCCCCTCCATTCCTTTGTCCTTCCTTGCATTGCTTCAATTGTATCCCTTTCTCTCTCTCTCTCTGACTCCCCTTCGGTGTCTCATGGAAGTGTAACCTACAATGTAATTCGGTCATACTATTTTCTCCTGACATTTGTACATTGGGGGGAAATTTGTAATCACCTGAAAAATTATCACCTAGACATTTCCAACTAGGTGGACTGAAATACACCATGTAGGATTAATTTTACCATAGTAAAATCACTTTCACCATAGGAAATAATTTAGTAAACCATTTTTATTAAATTATTTCTGTTTAAAATAATAATAAAAACCCATGAGAATAATTGAATAAATCATTATTTATTTAATTTTCTCTAGAAATAAGTATTAAATCATTTTTTGATAATTATTCCTTAATACATTTGACTAAACCACCTTGGAATAATTAAATAAATCACTATTTATTTGTTATTCATTATCCTTATTTTTTGGGATAATTGTTAAACCTTTATTTAATAATTATTTCAAATTCACATTTTTCTTAATCCTTGCAAAGTGATTAATGAATAATTTTATTTGTTAATTACTTCAACCATTTTCTAGATAAAGGTATTTTACCATTTTGAATATCTTTTCCCTCTCAAAAAATATGATAAAGTATTCCTAATGGCTAGATTTTGATTTGGTCAATAATATTTTATTATTTTCCAAATCTTAATTGAACCCAATACTTTGTTATTAATAACAGGGTTTTCCACTCATTCTTCACCATGATCATTATCATCGTCACCATTATCATCTCACAACATTTGAGCTCCCACTTGAGTTCCATCTAGATTTTTTGGGTTTTTCTGCATTTTAAGAGAGAAGAACAAGATCAATAAAGAACAAGGACATCAAAAGGCACCATCCCACAGAGGGGGATTTATAGACCTATGTTGTAAATCTTCTTCATCAAGTGTTTTAATCAACTTATAAATCATCTAAAAGCTTTTATTGGGTTATTACACTTCTATTTTTTGTTGCTATATGTTTTAGGCTTGCATCAGAGATTTTCTTGCAAGGTTTTATCATCTTTCATTCCAGATATGAAGCATAAAAGATGCCACATCTTGTTGTTAGGGTCACTTGTCACTGGTGACTTAAGTGAAGTATTTTTGGTACACATACTAAACATTTTCATACTAACACATTGAATGTGTTGATGTGTGTTGTAATCTAGCGAAAAACATGCATTGTTACGAACAGACAAACATCAAGTAGTCACATAACAATCATAAGTAAATGAAAGAGACACACAGTAACGGAGAACCAATGAAAGTACACTAATATATTATTATTAATAATAGAACCAAAATTGATACATTGATATTGTTGGGCCTTAGTTTTGGTCTTATTTTTGCTCTAAGAAACTTACTAATCCATCTATTTATCATCCATTTTCACTTCATTCATCCCATTTTGATGTATATTTGATATCCATTCAAGTATTTAATTTTAATTTTTCAATTTCTAAAGTTTTTATGAAAATTTGATTTTAAGTGCAAATTTGGCAGATTCAAAAATCCCCGTAATAGCTTTATGGTTGATGTGGTTGCAGGACACTTGGGCATGAATTGAATGCATGGATGGATAGCTTGGGAACTAGGACTAAGCCAGCTATGCTTAGTTCGAACAGAACTAGCTTTATTAGGCCCATTTGGTGCTAGTCAATCATGACTAGTCAATCAAAAATCCCATAGCAATAGGGCAATTTTGAGATTCTATGGGATTCGTCATATTTCTTGGGATGGGAGTAGTGAATTCGACTTAGATAGATGGATTAGAGTAGATGAGTTTGTTAGAGTGAATATAGATCAATTTGTTTCATGAGACTTCTTATTTAAGAGCAAAACTTTGATGGCTTATGTATTGACTTATTATACTTTTATGTTGTGACACTTTTGGATTGAGGAGTTAATTTGAAGACTTGTGCTATTATTACTTTGCTTCTCAATGCTATGGATGTGTGACTGATTTGAGCTTCTGATATCACTTCTCAAGTGTGCAAGGCAAGGGTGGAGGGTCCCCACTCCAAGCTAAGTACACTTCCTTGTTAACTAGTTTTATTTCTTGTAATTTGTTTATTGTAGAACTGGTTTTTCAAAGCTTTACTTCAGATTTCTTTATGGTTCATGCATGGTGATTGATTGCATTAGTTCTTAGCTTATTCATCACTTTATTAAGTTGGAGGAAAACAAGTGTTCAAGTTGAGCATCCCTTCTACTAAAATGATGAATTAAAATTAGTTTCCTTTGTTTGCATGCAAGTAGTTTCTTATTGTGATTTTGGTATTGAGATGAATGAATTATGATGAAATACCTTATGTGTCTCTTAAGTTAAGAGCTTCTTTCATTAACAATTTATCCATCTTAAGTTCTTGGTTTTAATCTCTGATTCATTAAGTGGTAGTTGAGGCAAAGGTGGACTTCTTGAGTCAAGAACCATTTCGATATTTTTCCTCTGCTTTAAACTAATTGAATTAGAGTTGTAGGATGTATTGCTTTAAGATTTTGAATAACTTATCTTTCAAGGTTTGATTACATCTGATCTTCACATATAGTGAACTTGCCTCAAAGCATAAAAAACCCAGATTGATAAGAAATAATTGTGTTAATTTCGGTGAACAAATTAGCTCAACATTTTGGCATCGTTGCCGGGGAGGCAAATATCAGCATAGTCAATAGAAATATAAATTCCAAATCAAACAAAAACATTAGTTACATCCCTTTTTAATTATGTTTCTTTATGCCTAGATATAGATATCCTCAAGGTAGATTTATTAAAAACCCCCCACAAGTAGGGATAGGATCATCAAACACCCCAGTTACTGGTAATCCAATAATTGAGGAATTGGCAGAAAAACAAAGAACTAGACAAAGATTAAATTTGATTGAGAGGCAAACTTTGTTAGCTTGGGAAGCAAAACAAAAACAAACATCGATTTCAGGAAAACAAAAGGAAATTATCAAAGGAAAACCACCTGTCTTTCCATCTATAAATCAACCTTTCTTTGAACAACCTGAATCTCCACCTAAAATTGAAACAACTAAATCAATGGCGGAAGAAGGACATGGATCTGTTATCTTCACTCCTAAACAACGAATTGAGTATGAAAGACAACAAAGGGAATGGAGAAGAAAAAGAGAGGAGGAGGCAAAACAAGAAAATGATATGAAGATAGAAAATGATCGGAAAAGACAAGAAGATGGTAATGATCAAGAGGCTACCTTTGGCTTTCCAATAGTAGACACAAGTGCAATATTAGGAGAATAAGTGAAAATGAAAAATATTCCACCTTCTGTATTGCCAAATTTTTATGGAATGTCCACAGAAGATCCTGATGCTTCTATGTTTGAATTTGATATTCTATGTAGAACATATGGATACACTGATGACATTCATAAATTTCATCTTTTTCCTCCAACATTAAAAGCAACAGCTTTAAAATGGTTCATGGGTTTAGGAGAGAAAACAATAAATTCTTGGGATGAGATGAGATCAGCTTTCCTTAAAAAATATCAAACTTATTGTAGATCTAGAGATTCCAAGGAAAATGTTTTCAGAATGACACAACAAGAAGATGAAATTTTAGAGGAATATTTGGGAAGATTTGCATATAATTTACAAAAATCTAAACAACACTCTTTAAATCAGGAAACCATTCGAACAATCTTTCTCAAGGGTGTAAGGGATGAATACCTTGACATTTTGAATGTAATGGGTAAATGAGACATTTCAAACTTGCCATTCGAAGAAATTGTTGAGTTATGTCAAAAATATTCTAGAGGAAGATCAAAAATTGGAAAAAGAGAAGTAAGTTCAAAAGCAGCAAAGTCAGCTACAGGAGGGATAACAAGAGTTGAAATAGGAAGCTTATTGGAAAACTTCAAAACAGACCTCTTAAGTACATTAGGAACACAAGTAGATGTTCTAAAGGAAAACAAGAAGAAAGAAGAACAAGAACAAGCTCTAACAATCTTTTGTTCCAAATGTAGAAAGAAACATCCATTGAGAGAATGTCCTTTGGATAGTATTCAGGTATGTGGTCTTTGTACAGAAAATCATTCCACAGAAAATTGTCTAAGATTGAAAGAATTACAAATGAACTCAATGGAAGAAGTTCCAGGAATAGAAGGTTTTTATTATGTAGCACCACAAAGACCATGGAAACCGAGGATGCCTCAACCAAATCCACAACAATTCCCTCAACAAAATTACCTCTATCCACCTCAAAATATTTGGACCACTCCAATGCCATGGCAAGCTTGGCCTCCACAAAAATATACACAACAACCTGCACAAGGTTGGAGAGGATATGGTTATGGAAACCAGCCACCTCAACAGTATCAACAGCACTACCAGCAACAATACCAATAGTCATTTCCATATCCGCAATATCCACAATCCATCCCATTTCCGCAACAAAATTCTGAATATCCACCATCCATGCCATTTCAACAGCAGAATCCACCACCATTGTTGACCCAACCAAAACAGTTACATCTACCCTCAAACCAACCCAGACCAACTCAATTACCAGCCCAACCAGTGGCAAATCCGAATAATAAAGTGGACAAGTCTGCATACATTGTAGAGGAAGCAGCATATTTTCCGACATATTCTATTATTCCTCTAAATGATATCCATTTAAGGTCTGGAAAGGTGCTTAAAAATGATTCTCCACCAATCATAGAAGAACCAACTGAACAAGGAGAATCACCTGAAACATCACAAACTGAAATACAAATTCAGAAAGGAAAAACATTTACAACTCAAACACCACCTTATCCTGAAAGGTTAGTGGAACAACAAAAAGAAATAACCCTTCCTGAATTTGATATTTTAGATGAGTTAAAAAATGCTTATGCAAAAATTCCAATGTTGAAGGCAATTAAAGAAATACCAATATATGCTAAAACAATAAAGGAATTATGCATTAAGAAATCAGGGAAAAAGAAGAAGGATCCTACTACAATCCAAGTCATTGGTAAACTAGCAAGCCTCATGTCTACACAAACTATTGTAGATAAATATATTGATCCTGGTATCCCTATGGTTACTATATCAATAAATAATTTCTCAGTACCAAACACATTAATAGACTTGGGAGCAGCTATAAATGTAATGGCAATGGAGACAATGAAAACTCTACATTTAAACAACATTAGATCAACTTCTACAATTTTAGAACTAGCAAACAGATCTAAAGTTGTTCCGGAAGGAATATTAGAAGATATCATAGTCTCTTTGGATTCATGGGAGTATCCTGTTGACTTCCTTATCTTGCAACCAAAAACAAATTTGGGAGGACATCCTCTAATCTTAGGCAGACCATGGTTAGCTACCGCTGATGCCTTCATAGGATGTAGATCAGGAAGCATGATTATTTCACATGGAGATGAAAGGAAACACATTGCTCTTTATTCACCTGCACAATCAACTTCTTTAGAATCAGTACTTGAAACTCAAGAAAAACAGAAAACTAAATGAGTTTTAAGTATAAATTAATTCTTTGACTTTAGAGAGGAAGAAGAGAATGAAGACCTAATGGATCTTTTCATTTCGAAATCAAGTATTTCAGAGCAGCTTAGAGAAGTCCAATATGAAGTTGCAAGTGACCTTTTGAATCAATGTTTTCAGGAAACTTGTATTGTTCAAACTTTGTGGAATTCTTTTATAGACATCTTTCCTGTAAACACAATCTCCAATCCAACAATAAAGACAATTGAGGTATATCCTGGAAAACATTTAAACATTGGAAACCAGTTGCAATCAACACAAGAACAAGAGGTTATTGCATTATTACAAAAATACTCAAAAGTTTTTTCCTAGGATTATACTGATATGCAAGGAATCCATCCCAACACTTGTGTCCACCACATCTATACAGATGATCAAATCAAACCTGTAAGGCAACTTCAAAGAAGAATGAATCCCATGATGAAAGAAATAGTGAAGGAGGAACTACAAAAAATTGTTAAATGTTAGATTCATCTCTCCTATTTCAGATAGTCAATGGGTTTCTCCATTGGTAATAGTACCAAAGAAAAATGGAAAATGGAGGGTATGTGTAGACTATCGGGAATTAAACAAAGCCACACTAAAAGATCATTTTCCTCTACCATTCATTGACCAAGTGTTAGACTCATTAGCTGGAAAGAAATTTTTCTCTTTCTTGGATGGGTTTAGCAGATACAACCAGATTAGAATAGCAACAGAAGACCAAGACAAGACAACATTTACTTTCCCATGGGGAACCTATGCATATAATGTTTTGCCATTTGGTTTATGCAATGCACCTGCAACTTTCCAAAGAGCAGTGCTTGCAATATTTGTTGATCTAGTCCATGAATGTGTAAAGGTTTATATGGATGACTTCATAGTTTATGGAAACACGTATAATGATTGCATCAAAAATCTTGAGAAAGTCTTGAAAAGATGTATAGAAACAAATTTGTCATTGAGCAAAAAAAAATGCTATATGATGTTGACATAAGGTATAGTTCTGGGACACCATATTTCCGCTTCAAGAATTAAGGTGGCTCCAGCAAAAATCCAAGTCCTAGTTAACCTAATTCCGCCTACAACACAAAAGGAGGTAAGAAGTTTTTTGGGCTATGCAGGCTACTATAGACGATTCATTGAAAACTTTAGTAAAATAGCCCAACCTCTGTTCAAACTATTAGCAAGAGATGTTGAATTTCAATGGACAAATAGTTGTCAAAATGCATTTCAAATATTAAAATAAAAATTGTCAGTGGCACCCATGCTCCGTGGGCCAAACTGGTCTTTGCCATTTCATATTTCAATTGATGCATCTGATACTGCGATAGGTGCCTCACTTGGGAAGAAAGAGAACTTGTTCAATTATGCAATATACTTTATAAGCAAGAATCTAACACCTGCATAATTGAACTACATAGTCACAGAGAAAGAAATGTTAGCCGTTATACATGCAGTAAATAAATTCAGGCACTATATAACAGGATATCAAGTTCTCATTCATACAGATCATTCAGCACTCAAATACTTGATGAATAAACCCATCACCAATGGAAGAATAACAAAATGGTTACTATTATTGCAATAATTTCATATCACAATACAAGACCAGCTAGGCAAGGAAAATCAAGTGGCTGACTTCCTGTCCCGTATACAATCACCCAACGACCCAAATCCGGTTGTAGACAACTTTCCAGACGAACACCTATTTTCCATAACAGTAAAAACACCATGGTTTGCAGACATTGCAAATTATTTATCTTCTGGAAAGTTTCCAACTCAATTCACTAAAAAGAAAAGATGAAAAATTGTTAGAGAAAGTTCTAGGTATAGTTGGGTAAATGGTGATTTATTTTATACTGGTTCAGATCTAATGATTAGAAAATGTATGCGAGAAGATGAAATATTAGACATTCTGAGAGCATGTCATGATGAACCATGTGGTGGTCATTTTGCAGACAAACAAACAACATATAAGGTGCTGCAATTGGGCTATTACTGGCCATCCATCTCAGAGACTCTAAGGCATATGTCAAGCAATGTGACAGTTGCCAAAGAACAGGGAGACCAATCACATCAGATGAGATGTCGCTCAAGCCACAGATCCTCATAGAACCATTTGAGCACTGGGCACTTGACTTTGTTGGACCTATTAATCCACCATAAAATGGAAAGAGGTACATCCTAGTATGCACAGACTATGTAACCAAATGGGCGGAGGCCAAAGCAGTGAACAGAGCAACAAAAGATACAGTGGTCACCTTTCTCTTTGAAGAAATCTTTGCAAGATACGGAGTACCTAGACAGATTGTAACAGATCAAGGGGCACAATTTACATCAAAGCTGGTATGAGATCTAAAAGAGAAATACAAGATCAAACACAGGAAGTCTACACCATATCACCCTCAAGCAAATGGCCAGGTTGAATCAACAAATAAAGTCCTCGAAAATATCATGACTAAAACAGTACAGCTGAACAGAAGAGATTGGTCTGAAAAGTTAAAAGATGCACTATGGGCCTACAAAATCACATGGAAGAATACAACTAGTTTTAGTCCATACCAGTTGGTATATGGCAAAGAGGCCTTATTTCCTATAGAGTTTCAGATACAAACATACAGACTAGCAGCTGAACTAGGACTAGATCTGACTGAAGTACAACAGCAGCGGATCATGGAACTAAATCAACTAGATGAGCATCGTCAGCAAGCTATAGAACATACCACATTGGTGCAACAACAAAGAATGAAGTGGCATGACAGATATATCAAAACTAAGACATTTCACAAGGGAGACTGGGCCTTACTTTTTGACTTCAAATTCAAAGACTTCAAAGCAAAGTTCACGACACACTAGCTAGGCCCATATGAAATTGAAGAAATCTTTGATAATGGAGCAGTAAAGATCAAGACAATCGACCAGGACTCCACCTCATTTGTAGCGAATGGACATAGGCTCAAAGTTTATAATAGGCCTATCAATAAGGAAGCATTTATGAAACAACTGGTAGAGGATACAGAACTGGAAATTATGGCACACCAGGCTCAACCATCTTCTATTCTTGTAGATGAATAAAAAAAAAAAAAAAAATACATAAATAATATAAAAAAAAAACATAACTTGTTTGCTAGTGAAAACCGGGAAACTGGCACCAAGCAAACACGAATTCATAGGAGAAAACCAGGGCAACTTGGACTCTATGAATTATATATTCTTGTTCTACTGTTCTCACATAATTTCAATGTAGGAAAATCTCCACAGACAACTGACTTGAGGACAAGTCAAATCTTAAGCAAGGGGGAGCATTGCATAAGAACTTTAGCTGGAAAGCTGAAGTATAGATGGAACTTGTATTGTCAACAGAGGGACCTGAAACGAGAAATCATTACAGAGGGACCTGAAAGACCTGCCAATGGCAAAACAACATGTACATATTCCATAAGCATTGCAGAGGGACCTGAGTCAAGAAATCATTACAGAGGGACCTGAACAACAATTCAAGAACCAGAGCACGAAGAACAAGGAGCAGCAATAAGTTTACTTTTTAATCCATCTAGAATATTTGATCAACTGATTTCATCCCACTTGTACAGAAATCATCCAAGGGAGTATATGTATAGTCATTTTGTTCTTTAAAATTCAATTTTTTTTTTAGAAATTTTTAGTTTTTGATTAAGTTGAAATTAGTACCTGAGGATATTCATTTTCATTTCATATCCTATATTCTTTATAACCCCTATACATCATATTCCATTTCATCCATACATATCCATACATATTCCCTATAACCCTAAATATTTTTCTTTAGAAGCATAAAAAGACCAAACTGGGACAACTTTTCAACCTGCACATACAACTCAAGAATTAGTAATGGTGATGATTTTAAATATGACCCAAGATGGTAATTTTAAAATCATAAAGATGTGCATATAAGCAAAGAAGTCATGCGCTATATGAAATCCATATATGTCATATGCCAATATATGTACTATAGTTATGCGCTATAGTTAAAATGGTTATGTGGTATGCGCTATAGTTAACATGGGAAATAAAGGTTATATACATATTATACACCAAAGCGCATGTATATGATATAAGGACAAGCCGCGTGCAAATGATATAAGGTAAACCAAAGCGCATGTATATGATATAAGGAGAAGCCGTGTGCAAATGATATAAGGTAAAGCAAAAGCCATGCAAATGATATAAGGTAAAGCATGTATATGTGATATAAGGTAAGGTGTATAAGGAGAAGCCCGTGTGCAAAGCATATGGAAAGACCGTGCACAAAGGTATATATGTGTGATTGCATATATGACAATAGAGTATTGTATATGGCTCAAACTCATTACATAAACATGGTTATAAATCATTGCATGAGGAGCACAATTATAAACACACGACAACAACAATCATGTTGTATGCAGCCAAGGGTAAGAAATTAAATCAAACGACATCAACAAAACGACAAGCCCAGCCAGCACACAGGTACGGGGTAAACACCGTGGTGTGGTAACTATTTTCCATAGGACTGTGCGCGGTGCAGGAGTTATGCGCATACGTTCAATTTAAAACAATGATTCGGCTATCCTCATGACATAGTCAGGCAACTGGTCAATAGGACACCCATACCTCTCCATACTCTGTAGCGCCAATGAACAAAGTGCACAATACACCCATGAAATGGTCATAAACTGACCAACGGTTCTTGCACTATTCAAAAACTTATTCTTCATTGCCGAATAGCTCAGAGCGATGGTGTTTGGAGCTGCAAGATAGTGAAAAGGAGATTGAAGCAGGTTTGAGACAATTTAAGAAGGGAAATTGCCCGAACTAAACGATGAGTGATCACTGAATTCTCGGGATCCACTCAGGTAACAGTGTAGTTTGTTTAAGCTCGGAAACTGTGGGATGTAGGTGTAAAACTGCATGTAGTTAATAGTTGATGCTTTTTCCCTTGCCACCAATCCGTTGAACGAAGCAACAAGGATTTGGAGCACTGTTTTACACTGCTCAGTGCTCGTTGACAACCAGGTAATGCTGAAAACACGCATTAACTCCAGCAATAAGTCGGTTGACAGCAGTTAATGGATATGGCGATAAGATTTGCTGCGTAAATCATGGCATAAAACACTAGTTAATAGCGCTGAATTTAAGTTTAAACTTGTTGCATGGATAACACGTTAGGAGTATAGGATCGCATGTGAATTTTTGTGGACCAAAACGGAGTGCAGTAATGTCAATCACAACAAAGTTCATAAAACAGAGGAGGCAGAGTTTGTTTTGATTGCGCGTTGTTAGTTGATTGAGCATTGTTTGATTGTGCATTGATACACATCCTTTGTTTTGTTCTGTGCTATCATTCTTTAAACAATTGATATATCATATGCCTGTGTATGGAAATGGCTCGTATGGTGAACCAACTTGTGTCTCTGTTATGAACCTTTTGTTTTTGTCACTGTGCATCTTTGTTTTGACTAAAACAATGGGTTAAAGTCTGTGTGTGCCGAAAGAGCTGAGTCATGTGTGAAAGAAGAGTTGTGTAATGTCTAAGACCGAGCGCTGATTGCCAAAAAGGAGCAAAGGCCGAGCCATTTAAAATTCATTTTAAATGCACTATTTGCGTTTTTCAATTTGTTTTGAGGCTGAAGCACTGTTTTTTTCGAGCTTTTAGATAAGTAGGCCGAGAGCATTTTGTTGATTTTCAAATCTTTATGTTGAGGCTGAGAGCCATTTGAATGTGCTGCTTGTATGAACACAGTCGCAACACTATTTGTTTTTAATAGTTGTATATGTACAGTGAACATTGGTTTGATTTTGGTGACAATGTAGGGTGATGGGCATACATGGAACAGTATGAGAATAATGCCTAAACAGATACATTAGAAAACTAAGGATCCTTTATGAAAAATGGTTTTCATATGTATTTTGTTTACCAGAACAGAGTTTAGCATATTGACAGGGATATACAGGTGTTTGATTGCTTGAACAGGGTTTTAAAACAGTGTTGCTACAGAGAGAGGGTAAAAAGAGGCTGAAGAAATTAAAGTTAAATTGTTGTGAAGAAGCAGGTAAGCTTCTCTGCTTTCAGAATTTCATTTCAAAAAGAACAAATAGTCATAAAAATTTTATTGTCAAGATGAAATTAGTAACAGCAGAAGCATACATTCACTGGTTTTGAGAAACAATGTCAACCCGAGTAGAGCCAAAATTTCAGATAGAGAGCTGGGGGAAGGAAACTATAGAAAAACTTTACCAAGCAGGGATGATAGGCTTTTTACAAAAATTTGATGGCCACTCTGAAGAGATAACCAGGGAATTTATAAACAATTTTAGTCAGGACCAGACACGGGTAGGAGAAGTTATTATTCCTGTGACTCAAGAATACCTTTCCAAAGCTTTAGATTTACGAATGATAGGGGAGAAATATTACAAAGGCCTGCACTTCAAGGAGAAAGCATGGACTTTCTTTCTTGAGAAGAACCGGAAGGGGACTTTTGATAGAACAAAAGGGATACCAAGGGAATGGTTCAATGAACCATGGGGTGAGTTGGTTTTGGTCATCTAGAAGTTTTTGACTTGTGATAGAGGATATAGCGTTGCCCACTTGTATCATATCAGGCTTCTACAACATATTAAGGGGGAGGATAGGATTAACTTGCCATATTTCCTATATAGGAGCCTCTTGAGAATGATTGAAACAGTTTGACAGGAACACAGGCCTAAAGCATGACAGATTTACCACCAAGGATTGATCAAAATCCTAGCTGAGTATTAGGTGAGGTCACAGGGCATAGTATGGAGAGAGTTCATGTCCAAAAATCAGTTCATTGAATAGATTAATGAAGTACAGGATAAAATAGAATAGGAAAACAGAGGCTTGATGAATTCACCCTTGTATCCCAGAACAAGAGCTAAAAACATGGCCATGCAGGAAAATGAAACATTTGTTATGTTTATTCCTAGAAGATTTAGGAATAAAAGTCCCATTGACTTAGACAAGGAAGTAGAAACATATTCTCCAATAAAACAAGAAGAAAATGACATTGCACAAGAAGTCTTTGAAAGAGATTCTTCATATGATGATGCAGCAGCAGCATCATTAATGAAAACAACACAAGATTTTGAAAAAGAAATCAACTTGGGAAGAATCAAGGACTTAACTGATCAATTGGAAAATAGAAAAATCCTAGCAAAACAATTAACAGAGGAGAACAAGACAAATAAGAAGGATAATGCTAAGTTGGTCAAAGAAAATGAAAAGTTAAAAGAGGAATTAGGGAGACTGAAACGTAAAAATGATCTACTTTCTAAGCAAGCATTTAAATGGCTAAAGGAAAAGAACATGTGGCAGGCAAAATATGAAAAACAGAAGGTAAAAGCAGCTTTGTTCAAGGAGAGATATAACTCAGGTTTGGATTGTTTGGTCAAGGAAGCATCTACAGGTACAACATCTACTACAGAGAGAAGAGGATCAAAGAGGAGTAAGCAAGCATGGGGACATGCTTGATGATAAGCAAGGGAGAGATGTTGGGCCTTAGTTTTGGTCTTATTTTTGCTCTAAAAAACTTACTAATCCATCTATTTATCATCTATTTTCACTTCATTCATCCCATTTTGATGTATATTTGATATCCATTCAGGTATTTAATTTTAACTTTTCAATTTCTAAAGTTCTTATGAAAGTTTGATTTTAAGTGCAAATTTGGCAGATTCAAGAATTCTCGTAATAGCTTTATGGTTGATGTGGTTGCAGGACACTTGGGCACGAATTGAATGCGTGGATAGATATCTTGGGAACTAGGACTAAGCTAGATATGCTTAGTTTGAACAAAAAAATCTTTATTAGGCCCATTTGGTGCTAGTCAATCATGACTAGTCATTCAGAAATCCCATAGAAATAGGGCAGTTTTGAGATTCTATGGGATTGGTCATATTTCTTGGGATGGGAGTAGTGAATTCGACTTATATAGATGGATTAGAGTAGATGGGTTTGTTAGAGTGAATATAGATCAGTTTGTTTCATGAGACTTCTTATTTAAGAGCCACAACTTTGATGGCTTATGTATTGACTTATTATACTTTTATGCTGTGACACTTTTGGATTGAGGAGTTAATTTGAAGACTTGTGCTATTATTATTTTTCTACTCAATGCTATGGATGTGTGACTGATTTGATCTTCTAATATCACTTCTCAAGTGTGCAAGGCAAGGGTGGAGGGCCCCCACTCCAAGCTAAGTACACTTCCTTGTTAACTAGTTTTATTTCTTGTAATTTGTTTATTGTAGAACTGGTTTTTCAAAGCTTTAATTCAGATTGCTTTATGGTTCATGCATCATGATTGATTGCATTAGTTCTTAGCTTATTCATCACGTTATTAAGTTGGAGGAAAACAAGTGTTCAAGTTGAGCATCCCTTCTACTAAAATGATGAATTAAAATTAGTTTCCTTTGTTTGCATGCAAGTAGTTTCTTATTGTGATTTTGGTATTGAGATGAATGAATTATGATGAAATACCTTATGTGTCTCTTAAGTTAAGAGCTTCTTTCATTAACAATTTATCCATCTTAAGTTCTTGGTTTTAATCTCTGATTCATTAAGTGGTAGTTGAGGCAAAGGTGGACTTCTTAAGTCAAGAACCATTTCAATATTTTTCCTCTGCTTTAAACTAATTGAATTAGAGTTGTAGGATGTATTGCTTTAAGCTTTTGAATAACTTATCTTTCAAGGTTTGATTACATCTGATATTCACATATAGTGAACTTGCCTCAAAGCATAAACAACTCAGATTGATAAGAAATAATTGTGTTAATTTCGGTAAATAAATTAGCTCAATAGATATGCGACATATTATATATATATATTAAATATATATATAATATATATCTATATATATATATATAGTATAGTTTTGGGACAATTATAACAGTCTAATTGTCTAACTACACATCAAAATTAATCCATCATTAGTTATCCTTGTGTTACATTACATGAATATCAACTCGACTTGGGCTAGTCAGCTAGACCGACTAGTCCCTCCAACATCTCCCCTACCCTAAAAGAATTCTTCATCCCAAATAAGCGGAGAGTTAAGGTGATGCAAAAAATAATAAAGAAAAAAAATGTTTACATTTCATGTCACTAGTTCTTTAGGAGAAAAAATCTTAATATAGAACATTAGAATAAAAGAAAATTAAGATAAGATAGCTGGTGATTCATTTCCAAGTGCTTCTTTAGCCATGGTCGAAACTTCTAGGATTGGTTTTTCTGATTGATTCACTTCTTTGTCAACTTCAACTTCATGAGGTTTTTATTCCGACACTGCAGCATATGTTGAAACACTTGGTGAAAAGAACTGGTGGGAAGGTCGTGGCAATTATGATGATGCAAAATGAGCTGGAAGTTGTGGAGGCGCATTTGGAATGCAATCTAATAAATCACTAGAGTGAATATCTACAGATTCTCATTGAATATGGACCACTCACGTACTACCAATATAGCTTTAGCACTAGATTCTTTTAGGTTTGAAAGGAACCAAACTTTCTCCTCCAGGGGCGTATCCTCTGCTATCCTTTGGATAAATAACATGGTCGCTTAAATTCTCAAGGCGTGATTAAGCACTCCTTTAATATATTCATATGCATTGGAAGCTTAATGTTGTGCTTTTTTTCCTTCCCCTAGCCACTGGCACTTCTATCGTAGTACCTGTGAAAATATTACTCATTCTTGCTCTAGTGTACAGTTGATTGCTTGTTGTGCTCTAGGATCCAAAGTTTGTATGGACGATAGCTCAAATATAAGCATCTCTTTAATCATAATTTTAGTATGATTATTAGTTAGAAAAAAGGGCAAGTTATTTCATGTAGTTGTAAGGGTAGCTCCCCTCTCAAGGATGTTCTCCAAAGTTTGCTTAGCTGCTAGAAATTCCTTGTGAGGATTCTGCAAAATATTTGTAAACTGAGTGTTTCCAATGACTGCAGGTCAAGCCTGCAGTTCTATTACCTATGCCCTGAGTTAAATGTTCTAATCAATCAACTTCTTTACAAACTATTGAACAACAATGATGATCATCAATATTGGATGGAGTGGAAAAGTGAATTTTTTATGTTGTCTGGCTTTGAAAAGCTATCCAAGTCTCCCTTTCTCGATCTTGTTGTCACTGAATCTTGTTGGTATCTTTATTAATTTTTCACAACCTCTTCTTAGTAGCTTTAATAGATTATTCTATAACCTAAAAATTTTGTTTGTCACTAGCAAGTTTGATGTCAACATACCTGGTAGCAATGTTGACCCATTCCTTTTTATTCATGGTTCTTGGTGCATTTGTTGTAACTTACTTTATAGAAGGAATGTTGATCATAACAACATTTGTACTTGGTGTATTATTCATGGTTTTTGCATTAGTAACTAGATCCCCAACGTTTTATTTCTTTTGGGGGTAAGTCGACACGTTCGTCATCTGTTGACTATAATATTGGATTGTTTCATCAGAGTGAGTATGCTCAAATGAGTTGTCTTTTGAGTTTTCTTCAAAATTATCTTGATGGTCTGACTGGTTTTGTTCTTTCTAATTCTCCTCCAATTGATTGATCACCAACTGGGTTTCTTATGACTAATTCACTTAGACTGATATTGTTATGAATGATTATTCTCATATTGGTTTTGCTTTGATTGATTCTTCTCATCCAAACTCTGCTCCAACTGGTGATTCTCTTTTATAATGTGAGTCACAAAATTGATAGGAGTGTTATCTATTAAATCAATATCGATTACTTTACTATTCTGCTAGTTGGTAACCTACTCTTTCTGATTAGAAACATGGTATGCAATACCATTTTGTTGAGGTTGCTCGGTGGAAGAATTTCTATTTTTGTTAATATTATGTTTTTATGTACCCTGAAAAATATCCTCCATTGTTTGTTGAATATTATTAGAAAAAATGCCTTTCACAATTTCCACTGCATTTCGGATCTGGGCTTGGATGGTTGAGAATTTAGACTTCCTAGTCTTTTTTATTATTTTTTCATTTGATTGCAATTTCTTGATGGATTCATCAAGTTTTTTGTTGTTGCTTAGGATCATTCATATGGATTTCCTTAAGCACCTTTTGCCACTGGGTCAATTTGGTCTTAATTGGAGTGGCCTTGGGACTACCAGACTCTTTGCGAGAATATTTATGAGAATTTTTGGGTAAAGGGATTGACAAAATGAACTTTGAATGGTTGTAAATATAAAGCGATGTCTGCCTCTTCTTCTATTTTGGCATCAGCTACAGGGGTAATGATTTCATGAAAAGATTAAAAGACTATGAGGGGATGATGTAGTTGGTATTACACTATCAATGGATCTCATCAAATATTTGTTCAATAGTGGGTTGGTACAGGAGTTATTGGGGGCCAAGTTCTGAAGAATTGTTATACGAAAATTTGGTATAGTCTAAGGATAGTTGTATATGGGAGTAGGGGGTAGGGCTCATCGGACATGTTGAGGAACTCGGAAGTTATTGGAACTATTCTTGATATGGAGTAAAAAAATTCTGAAAAATTCAAAAGGTCCTACATGTAGAAATTCTGCTCTCTACACATCTTGTAGAGAAACTGTAGATTAAATTGATCATGCAATGTACTAAAGCAAAATACTTAATCTACTTCTACAATCAAACTTGCGGAAGCTTAATCGATTTTGAGCAAGATCAAATATAACACATATAGTAGAGAAAAAGATTCAATCACACATGCAACATAGAATAATACTCTGGAGAAAGCCTTAGCTAAAAACCCCACTATTTGTATTATCATACAAGTGGAAATATCTCAAGATTACACAAATATTTAGCTCACAAGCTATCCGGCTCTTAGTACAATCCCTCATTACTACTCATAGATAGAATAGACAACACATATGCCTTCCTTCAATCCTCCAAGCCTCCTATTTCCTTGCACATTTTATCCTGGGTCCTCCAACTACAACCTATGTGATTTTCACCTCACGCACTACTTTGACCTCTAAAATAACTATGCAATCCTGAAGGAATAAATTCCTTCTGCATGGATGAGTTTCCTTTATAGGAAAATTCCTCCAACTGATAGTACAATGTGTAGAATTTTGTAGAATTTTTCTACAAATCAGCTAGCTTTGATACCATGTAGAACTTTTTCTACAAATTAGCTAGCTCCGATACCATGTAGAATTTTGTAGAATTTTTCCTACTAATCAAATAGCTCTGATACCATGTAGAAATTTTGCTACAAATCAGCTAGCTCCGATACCATGTAGAAATTTCCCACCTGTAGATCACCTGGTAATGCAATGTACTAAAGCAAAACACTTGATCTACTTCTACAAACAATTTAGCAGAAGCTTAATTAAACATGAGCAACATCAATCATGAACACATATAACTGATAAGAAGGAATCAATCACACATAACACAAAAGAATTTATCCGGGGAAAGCCTCAGCCTAAAACCCCAACTTTGTATTATCATACAAGTGGAAATATAGTCTGGATTACACAAAGCCTTAGCTTGGAAGCTATCTAGCTCTCAGTACAATCCCTCTGCTGCTCATAGAAAGTCAAAGGCTTCTCAAAAACCTTCTCCTCTGTCCTCCAATCCTCCTATTTCCTTGTGCAATTTCCTTAGGGTCCAGTGCTGCCACCTATGTGAATTGACCTCTTCACACACTCACTAACCTCTTATCTAACTTCACAAAACTGAAGGAGATAAATCCTCATCATGGATGAGCTTCCTTTATAGAAAAAATATTCATCCAACTGACAGTACACTGTCCCTTGTCTGATCTCAACTGGGTCTCTATCTGAACTAACATGCATCAGTTATCCATGAGTGAATACACAATTATCTGAAAATAATAGTTGTCACATGCATGCAAGCATCAACAAACTATATCTCATTAATTTAACAACTTTTTAAATTAATATAACTGAACTTGACCAAGTCAACTGATCCTCTCAATATAGAACTCATCCTTAATTCCTTGATCAGTGGAGTAAATCAATGACACATTCCCCAATTAGTGGAGAAATAATTGCATGTTCTCACAAAGACTTCAGGTTTGCTTTTCCTTAACTAATTAACTCATGGAGAATTAATTAATTAATATTCCAAACTGGTGGTAAGACGAAATTCGAATTTACTTCCTATTTTTAGACCAAGGACTGTCTAAAAATAGGAAGGGACCCAGAAATGTTATTTTAGAAGATGCTATTTTTAGCAATTTCACCTCTCACCCAAGCTAGCCAAAATGCTCATTGGCCAAACTGCTATTTCTAGAAGTGCTATTTTTAGCAATTCTATTTTTATCACTTCCTAAATTTAGCATTTCTTGTTGCACACTTTTCAATACTCCCTCTCAACAAGAAAGGTTTCCTCTCGAACCTGATCCTATAACTTTGGACTGCTCTACATGCAACACATCTACCAAGTGTGGTTGCTCCAGCAACACTCGGAACAAAAAAACTCCCAACTGACCTCTCTGTTGGGCTAGAAACATACTTTGATGCTGAATTTGTACCAGCTTCTAACAAGTGCTCCCTCTCTAACCTCTGCACTACTTCAACATCTCCATGCATCTCACACCATTGCACCCTTCTCTGTGCAACCTTGCACAGTGCAACACACTTGTGTCTCTCGCATTGCTCCAACATGCATGCTTTGTGCTGTCTTGGCATTCCATGCATTGTAGCTCTCTCTTCTGCTCCATCTACATCTATCTCTACCCAATCAGTCAGTTCCTGCTACTCCACATTGGGGCTCCCATAGTAAGGTCTCATCCAAGAGGTTGGGTACCTCAAGGATCCTGCCCCTCCTCCATGGGACGATCACTCTATATCGCCCCACCTCCTACCTAGAGGTATGGCTGCATGTGATCCCTCTGCCCACTTGGCTCGAAGTTTCCTCCTACTGGAGGTCTCTACATGAGTAGATGTCTCTACTTGATATCCTCTCAGCTTCTCTAGTTGTGGCTGCTCCACAACCTCCTGAAGTTGCTGCACCAATCGTGGCTCCTCCACAATCATCTGAGACTTCTTCTGGCATTGCATGTTGAGAGGTAATTTTCTTTCCCTCTCAACCACCAAGTATCTAACCTTTGTCTTGCTCCTCAAGGCTTTGCATGCATCTTGTACCTCAAGTGCATACAGGTTCTTGGCTACCACACCAATCTTTTTCCACTTTCCTATCGTCACGAAATTTTTTGGAAAAAGAGATGATTTTAAATCAGAGATATCTCCCTCATCCGAAATCCTATTTAGCCGATTTGTTTTTTATTTTGGGCATTTTCTACAAGGAATCCAAATCTGCTATTTGTTTCTGAAAATTTTGTACAAACATTTTCAAATCTGCTCTACAAACTCTCGGCCCAAAACTCAAAACTTTGAAATCTCCTCCCAGTATATGGTTCTCTCCTTTGATCACCTTTGTTCTGATACCACGTAGAGTTTTGTAGAATTTTTCTACAAATCAGCTAGCTCTGATACCATGTAGAAATTTTCCTACAAATCAGCTAGCTCTAATACCATGTAGAATGTTTTCTACAAATCAGCTAGCTTTGATACCATGTAGAAATTTCCCACCTGTAGATCACCTGGTAATGCAATGTACTAAAGCAAAACCCTTGATCTAATTCTACAAACAATTTAGCAGAAGCTAATTGAACATGAGAAACATCAAGCTTGAACACATATAACTGATAAGAAGGAATCAATCACACAACACAGAAGAATTTACCCAAGGAAAGCCTTAACCTAAAACCCCAACTCTTTATTATCATACAAGTGGAAATATAGTCTGGATTACACAAAGCCTTAGCTCAGAAGCTATCTAGCTCTCAGTACAATCCCTCTGTTGCTCATAGACATTCAAAGGCTTCTCACAAACCTTCTCCTCTACCCTCCAAGCCTCCTATTTCCTTGGCAAGTTTCCTTGAGGTCCAGTGTTGCCACCTGTGTGATTTGGCCTCTTCACACACTCACTAACCTCTGATCTAACTGCACAAACCTGAAGGAGATAAATCCTCATCATGGATGAGCTTCCTTTATAGAAAGAATATTCATCCAACTGATAGTATGTTGTCCCTTCTCTGATCTCAACTAGGTCTCTCTCTGAACTGACATGCATCAGTTATCCATGAGTGAATACATAGTTATCTGAAAATAATAGTTGCCACATGCATGAAAGCATCAACAAACTATATCTCATTAATTTAACAACTTGTTAAATTAATCTAACTGAACTTGACTAAGTTAAACTAAGTCAACTGATCCTCTCAACCATCCTTAATTCCTCAATCAATGGAGTAAATCAAGGACACATTCCCCAATTAGTGGAGAAATAATTGCATGTTCTCACAAAGACTTCAAGTTTGCTTTTCCTTAACTAATTAACTCATGGAGAATTAATTAATTAATATTCCAAACTATTGGTAAGACCAAATTCGAATTTACTTCCTATTTTAGACCAGAGACTGTTTAAAAATAGGAAGGGACCCAGAAATGCTATTTTTAGAAGATGTTATTTTTAGCAGTTTCACCTCTCACCCAAGGTGGCCAAAATGTTCATTGGCCAAACAGCTATTTTTAGAAGTGATATTTTTAACAATTCTATTTTTAGCACTTCCTAAATTTAGCATTTCTTGTTGCACACTTTTCAACACAATGTCCCTATCTTTAATCTCAACTAGGTCTCTATCTGAAATAACATGCATGAGTTATTTATGAGAGAATATTCAATTATTTGGAGAAAACTAGTTGCATGCATGCATGCAATAACTAACTGAACTCACAATTAGTTCCACAAACTGTTTGGAACTAATCTAACTGGAATTAACTCAGTTAACTGAGATAACTAATTACAACTCATCCTTATCTCCTTAATTAAGGGATAACTTGCTCAATCAAAGGGATAATTGTTGCATGTCTTCACAAAGACTTCATGTTTGATTTTCTCCAACTAATTAACTCAAGATGAATTAATTAATTATTTTTCAAACAACTGCTGAGACTAAATTCAAAATTTAATTCTCAATTTTGATTCAAGGAGAAATAAAAATTTGAATATATCCTGAAATGCTATCTATAGCAATGCTATTTTTAGCATTTCTATTTTTTGCTATTTTCAACAGAGTTGGAGTATATCCTGAAATGTTATTTATAGCAATGTTATTTTTAGCATTTCTATTTTTATCATTTCTTGTTTCTCTCTTCAACACTACAGACTGGGGTTTTCCCAAATAATTATGGGAGAAAATTTGAAAATTGTGCAAAAAGGGCATATATTTTTTTGTGAATTATTCCTCAGTGACTGGAGGAATAAACTTCATGGCTATCCAAATTAACGAAGAAGGGAAATACATGGCCTTAATTGAATTTTGGTAGCTTTGGAAATTTTCTTTGAGAGGGCCTGCTACATATTCAACCCATTTGTACTCCATGCCAGATTTCACTATATCACCAATAGCCTCAAGCATTGTCAATTGTACATTGGATGCTCGACTAGTAGTTGTGAGGCACAAGGAAACTATTGTGCAACATAATTTGGTGAATGGGTCCTAGACCTTAGTGATAACTAACCCCATGGAATTCTTTCCTGATGCTTTGTTAGCAAGTTGCATGAGCCACTTAGTATTGTTTACTATAGTTGACACTTTTTCTCCTTTATAGGGAAGGCTTGTTATTAAATGGACAACAGTCACAGAAATTGATTAAGGCTATGCAATCCAATTTTTTCATTGTGATATCTACTAATTAAGTACTTGGTAGCATCCTCCTTCATCCCTTGCAAGTTTTCTACTAATGGTGCACAAAGGATATCTCTAATTCTTGCTTTTGTAAAAAAAATTTCTACGAATTTCATTGGTCTCCTGATTTGGCCCATCTTAAGAAAGATTCATATTGTTTTTCCAACATGGTTCATCTAGTTTCGCTCGCCAAATATTTTGCACACAAATTTCTAATTATGTTTTCTCAATAAAAATGAATCTTTCCTTAGTGTGTGGCTACACTATAATTTCTTCATCTTTTGAATGAACTATGAATTTTTTCGTAGCAAAATCATTTCAGAATTCCTCAGTTCATAGGAAATTCAAGAGTTCAAAGTCATATATTACTGGACTTGGGATATTTGGAATGTCTTCAAGGTCATAGGGAGTGTCAATTGAAACTTTGGGAAAGATTTTTATCAAAATCAAGACTTGTAGAATTGAGGCTTCTGTGATCCATCATAGTTATAAGAAGTGCTTCGGCGTAAATCACATGACAAAGACATTTGTCGACGCGTTTCGAACCAACTAGTGTGGTTCATCGTCAGGACAAGTTGAAGAGACAGACCTGGCTTATCATATTAAATAGACTGAGAAGAGACTCCAACAGCTACCTAACGGCTATTTTTGACCCCAGGACTCTTGTCAAAAATTATATTAATAAATTTAATATTATTTTTATTTTTATATTATTAATATTAGTAATATATTATTTTATTTCTAGAAACAAGCACGATTAGGTACCATAAGTAATTCATTTAATTAAATAGTTTTATGGTGTTAATAGAATAATACTATTACGGTTGCCAGTCAAATACGATTACGGCACGGAGTTACTAACTTCACTAAAACAATCGACGTCCACGTATATTTCCGATCACATTCTTGAATGGAGACGTCGAAGAAGGTTAGTGAAAGTTTTTATCCCGGACCAAATCTTAGTTGAATGGTTTGTTAAATCATTATTACTGAAGATTACTGAAGATGTAGCTAAGGCCGGCGTAGTTACTGAGGAGCAAGTCATTGCTCAGGCTCAGTACCTTGACCTAGTTTACACTCAGTCGGGTACTTTACACGAGAAGATCCCAGATCTTCCAAATTCAAATCAAATCGCTGCTGCTCCTTCGGGATCTCATGCCACTGATGGTATGATTGGTACGATGAATACAAAGAGCAAGAAGAAATCGTCTAAGAATTCTTCTCCTATAATCACCCTGCCTGATTCCCCGACAGGAGAGTCTTCTCCTGAAATTTCCGCCGATATTCACGCCATAGAGACATCTACGGTCAAATCAAAAAACGGTGGAAAGAAGAGGGATAAGAAGAATAAGCAGACAAGGTCCAAAGGAAGAAACAGAAAAGTCGGAAACCAATGACGAAAAGCGCAAACCTAAATATCCTTGTCTTATTTGTGAAGAAGATCATTATACAAGAGATTGCCCTCATCAGGCCGAGGTTGTGAAAATAGTCAAAGGTTTGTTGGAAATAATGCTGAGAGGGGGGGGGTGAATCAATATTATCTAGATCTTTTAACAATTCTTCCTTTTTTATACTTTGAACTATTTTTTCATATCAATACCATCAATAATGAGCATGAACAAGAAAAGCAGACAGTCACATCAAAGAACACCAGATATAAGGTGGAAACCCAATGTGGGTGAAAACCACCTGCTGCAATATGTCTCTATCTTCTTTCAAATTAGAAACTCCTTTTACAATGGTCTTGTACGGTGCAGTCCTTTACCAGTACGCAGGTTGCAACCTGCAGAGAGCTACAACTCTCTCTCGTTTTCCAGTCTCTCCTGGAAGGGAGCTACAACCCCCTACTTCTTTTCTTTCAAGGACCACTTTTCATAAATGTTCAAACTGGATCCATAAACATCAAATTATCATCAAGTACCAGTAAGTCACCCAGATAGCTAGATCCACAATAATAGTAAACTAAACCCAGAACACCTTATCAACAAAAAAATCAGTCAACAAAAGAGACAGATATGCAATTTCCTTTTCTCTGGCCTGCGTCGCTACGCACTTCACCTTCTGTGGTGCCTCCGGACTGCGCCTTCTGTGGCGTCTCTGCACTGCACCTTCTATGGCGTCTCCTATGGCACGTTTTGTGGTGTCTCCTGTGGCGCCTTCTGTGGCGTCTCCGCACTGCACCTTCTGTGGCGCCTTCGCATTGCGCCTTCTGTGGTGCCTTCGCACTGCGCCTTCTGTGGCGCCTCTGTGGCGTCTCTTGTGGTGCCTTCTGTGGCATCTCCTGTGGTGCCTTCTGTGGCATCTCTGCACTGCGCCTTCTGTGGCGCCTTCGTACTGCGCCTTCTGTGGCGTCTCCTATGGCGCCTTCTATGGCGTCTCCTATGGTGCCTTCTGTGGTGTCTCCTGTGGCGCCTCCGCACTTCCGCAGCTGCAGCGCTCGAGAGATCACCCTTCAAAGATTCGCTTTCCACTTCACTTTCATATAGATCGAGCTTTTGAAACAATAACCCAATATTTCAGATCTTAATATATTCAACCCAAAAGCATACACAAGCCAAATGATCTCCTTTGCTTTATATAGGCAAGCTCTTCCTCAAATCATGGACCAATACCACGGGACAGAACCATAACAAACCAATACCATCAACTCAATACTAGGGATCAACACGTCTGTCGAGATGCCATGGTCCAAAAACCATAGGTTCAAATTCCAAGGACTAACTACCATGGACCAAAGGTAAGTTT